>CACRXP010000089.1:188598-222815 GCA_902702965.1 Spirometra erinaceieuropaei | reverse complement strand
GCACAGGTATACGACCGAACAGATTCACACGTTATTTGATTTGGCCTTTGCTTTTGTCTGAGCTCGCATTCGACCATAACTACTACCTACATTAGCATGTGACACGGCTTAGACGAAGCCCTTTACGGCACTTCAGCCTCTGCGCCAAAGCCTATTTAGGCCGCCACTACAGCATATTGTGGAGATCAGGCCGTATGTGGCAGGTTTGTGTGTGGGCACTCTAACTTCCTCAGCCACTCCGCCCGTGCGCTTCTCCAGTCGTCTTTACGCTGTCTTCTCATCAGAGCCTGTTGGGTGAGGGAGGCGAGAGTGCGGAGATGGACTCAAAGGTGTCCGACTAGACCGATACGCGACTGAAACATGCAGCCTAGGCGGACCAGTTTCCGGACCCAGGAAGTGATTCTGCTTGTCCACGGCATCATCTAGAAGAGGACATTTCGTGCTGCCACCGTGAACCGAGTTATTATGACGGAAGTTGTGGTAGGATAAGAATAAGTGGCAGCTGTTTCTTACAATGTTTAGATTGCATGTTTATCGTTCGGTAGTCACGGTCAGCTTGCAGGCGGCGTGATTACTAATCTTTTTAGAGTAAATTTTATAGTCCCCTCCTTTGATTGGAACTAAATTATGATGCTCCAAATAATATTGCTGGCAACGGTAGGATGAAGGACCCCACTTATCTGTCGGTGGACTATGGATCGTGTCACATGCGGTTTTATCTTAGTATCTATTCGCTGGCTGTTGTGGACATTACACTGCCAGCAACAATTACTTCCCCTGACCTCAAACCATAACCAAAGCTTCGATCTTGTTGGAAATGTGTTTTTGTTTATTCTTTTTATTATTCGCTCACCGATAAGAATTTCGACAGAAATCCAACCAATTTCTGTGTTTACATTTTGTCAGTTTACTGTCTGACGTGCTGCTCCACCCGTAAGACCTCTTTACCGTCATTCCCGCATAACACGATCCAAAGTCTACCGACGGCTGAGTGGAGTCCTTCACCCACCCGTTGCCATGTTGCTCGCACCCCCCTGGTTATTGCAAATTTCTACTATGGATCATGACTTTGTTTTAGGGGGAAAGAGGGTCCAGTTAGGAGCCAGGCGACTGTGGCCGACTGTGTCTAGGGCCTATGACGACATGTGTCGCATCACGACTGGCTCTCATCTACTAATTAAGTCAGTCTCCATGCGCGAGAATGTGTCGTGTGGGGGGGGGGGGGAAACCCCACCGGCTACCCTTATCTGCTTGAGTCCCCTGAAGCGTATTCATCGCACAGAGTCAAGGCCGAGCGCGGGTTATCGGGGCGATGCGTAGCGGGGTAACGACAGCGCATATCGAGGCACGCGGAGCAAAGACTAACCTCTGAAAGGTGTGGCCCCAACAAGGCCACTCCACCACCCCACCCCAACACCCGATGTCGACACCACACCCCCTTAAGATAGTGCTCCAGCCGGTGGCAAAACTTACGACTGGTGAATATACCCACATCTGAGTCTAGTGGTTATCAGCAGAAGCTGTTTTGCGAGCTCACTATTGTGAGGGGACGTCAACGGTGCTTTGATTAGTACGAACAGCGTTATAGCAAACATTAAATGGACCTAAGGTCTTATCAAGGAAGGAATTAAAGTTAGGTTTCACTTTTTCCGTCCTTATGTTGATGGACAGGAATTATGCCCTAGACACTTCAGCAAATACGTCGCAAGCCCAGGCCTATTCATGAGGCAAATAAGAACTAATTTACTGCTGGGGTAGTTTTGACATCTCGCAGACACTTGATAGAGCAAGGTATATTTATTCCGCTTATTCGTCAACTTAATTTATAGTCTATTAATCTCACAGAGGGACTCAGAAAAGTTCATCCGTCCCGATATATGGTCTTTGAGATACAAAGTAATTCGATTTAAAAATCCATACTTTAATGTCGTTTTGAAACCTTTGCCTAAATACATACGGAGGTCAACATACTCTTGTCCTAATAATTAGAGTACACAGTATGAAATTCGTTTCAGATACATCCTCGTCACTCGCGAGTGCCAGGTCGCCTGCTTCCATAACCGTTAAGTAAGCGAGGACATTTTCAGAAAAGACTCATATCGAGTTGTTTAAAAATTTGAGGGTCCTGTCAGAATGCCGTCGCAGTCGAAAGACCTACCATTTACTAAGTGTCCAATGATCTTGTGGTTTGACGAAGAAGACGGAGTTTCTAAAATGAGAGTGTTAAATGACTGAAGTTTGGTTTATTTAAATCAGTTGTTCGTTCTCAAACGCTGTTAGGGGCTAAAAATTGCATGAACTTTTTAAAAAAGCATCCCATGTCGGTTACAAGTGTCCTTCTCGATCGTTTCTCTACTTTCGCTGCCCTGCTTGCTTGTCATCACTCGATTGGTACGATGATCCCACAAAGGCCTGCCCTGTAGATGAGCCGTACCAAAAAGGGGGTATCGCGCAGCACGCGTTTCCCTGGCTGCGCTGAGTCCTACGGGGGGCTCTGATTACTGTCCTACACGCGTGCGCGGCACGGCTCAGACGTAGGCATTGGCGACCCGTCAGACACTGAGCCCAACTACCCTTCACCGGCTAGTCGACACGCACGGACAGCCCATTGGTGTCCTTGTTCTAAAAATTAGAGTACACAGTATGAAATTTGTTTCAGATATATTCCCGCCTCTCGTGAGTACCAGGTCGTCTGCTTCTATAACCGTAAAGTGAGCTAGGACATTTTCAGAAAAGACTCATCTCGAGTTGTTTGAAAATTTCTCGGTCCTGTCAGAATGCAGCCGCAGTCGAAAGACCTGCCATATACTAAGTGTCCAATGATCTTGTGGTTTGACGAAGAAGACGGACCTTCTAAAATGAGAGTGTTAACTCGGGTTAGCAAAAGTAAGAGATCCAGGTCGGTTGGTGCGATGGTCCCCCAAAGGCCTGCCCTGTAGATGCGCCGTACCAAGAGGGGGGGGGGGAGGGTCAGGGTACCTCACAGCACGCGTTTCTCCGGCTGCTCTGAGTCTCTGCGAGGCTCTAATTTCTGTCGTACACGCGTGCGCGGCACGGCTCAGACGTAGGCATTGGCGACCCATCAGCCAAACTCCCCTTCACCGGCTAGTTGGCACGCACTGACAGCCCATTGGTGTATGGAAGAGGAAATAGTGAGGCCGACATTATGGAAAGAAGCGCCCTCACGGCTAACCGGCGCACTGCTCACTTTAACAAAAGGTACACCCGTGAATCTATCACGACATTGCTAAAAACGTGACGTGGAAGATTGCTAACTGACGGGATATATCAGAGTGAGAGTGACTCCTAATAGGGACTCCTTAATTTGGCCTTCATGACACTTGCACCGGTGTGCTGTCTGACAGCCTTCACAAAAGCCTGCTAAATTTAGTCGGGAGCAGGTGGTGTGTGCGGCAGTTGTTTGGATTTGTCGGTCACTGCATCCGAATCCGCCTCCAGTCGTCTTGGGATTTCCCGTCGTCGAAACCAGTTAGATAAGAGACGAGACAGTGCGGTAGATGCTACGCAAGTCCGCCCCACTATAAACTAATCCACGCGCCATTTACCGGTGCTGTGCCCACTCCGTTAGATGCGGAGTTGACGTCGTCGCTTGTGACGGTCAAATTGCCACCGGCGTTACGGCGCAGTGGTGTCCGGGCTGCGTAATTGCGTATGTGGTCCTAAGAGCAAGCAGACATTCAATTTGCCGAAAACGCTCGGTAAGAAAGGAGCCTTGATCAATTATTTCCGGTAACGGGTGTCTGTTCTAATGAAAAAGTGGCACTGGTATAGGGAAGGACCCCACTTAACTGTCGTGCAATACGTGATTTATGTTAAAGGGAGGTTAATGGGCGGGACAGCATGCTAGACAGTAAGCTGACACAATGAAAGAAAACACAAAAATTGCCTGAATTTATGCCGAAAGTCTTATCCTGCGCTATTGTACGACAACGGAAGTGGGAGTAGTAATGAAACAAGAAACAATAAGTAAATTTCACAAAATAACAGATTTTGCGTTAAGGTGTGAGGTCGTCGGAAGAAATCGTTGTTGGTAGTGTAATTTCTACAACAGCATGCGAATGCATGCCAAAATAAAACCCCATATGACACGATCCACAGTCTACTGGCAGTTAAGTGGGGTTCCCCTCTATACCGTTGCCGAAGAAGTTTCCAACTCTGATTCCTTCAAGTAATATTTTTTCAGTAGTGGATATCGGCAGATGTTGACGAGAATGTTCAAACTCAAACAGCAGTAGGCAATTCCGCGTAGACTTGTTCTATCTACCATGGTTATTCATATCTTGACCGCGTAAAAGCCTTGTTTTTCATTCTAAAAAATAGTAAGTGATTTAAATCTAAGATGTATGAGCCCGAGAACTCTAAAGTTCAGGCGAATTTCTTTTGACGATATGATTTTAGAGAATCACATCTTGTATTATCAACACAGTGCGGCCAAATGGCCTCGAGACCACGGACAACTCTGAGTATCCAGGTGGCATACGGTCGGAGCTGGTTGCCAAATGCGGTTCCCTGTTGATTCGCCTTCCACTGGCCATCTTCTACACGGTTATTTTCCTCCTTTCTCTCGGCTGCTTTCTCATGGTCTTTTCCATGATCAATGAGGAAGTGGACGTGATCAACAGTGCTGGAAGTACAATGTGAGCTTCACAAACGTCCCTTAATGATGTAAATCAATCCATTCATATCGCACATAGAATACATTTCAGTAAAAGGCGAATTCTCCTTAAGCCAAGACATCTGCAATGCACTAGTATGGACTTTTACACTAAACAAAATGATCACTTGTCCAACAAACCCCCCTCGACACTTGCTGGGACAGCATAATTTCCACTTAGTCACACGCCGGAAATGTACACTCCCGATGTCATTTGGTATCAAATAGGGTCATCCTCAGCATGATGCCCCTTAGTTGAGCCTTCCCGAGCAGCAGCTGGTCGACGATTACATTGTAGACTAAAAGAATGGACAAGAAGCGTGAGACGGGACAGCGTTTGGAACCAGTTTTCAAAATACCTAGTTTCTGTAGTGAAGTAACTAGAAACGCTGTTGTAGACTGCGCACTTTGCTGTAAGTTTTCTTGTTCATGCCAAAATGACAGAAAGCGTTATTGGCTAGTTTTAGTCGGTTGCAATAACTTGCACTGGGATATACCTGACCGTTCAATTTCGAGTGGGAGATAGCGTGGTAATCAGGTGTTTTAATGAATTTCATGCTCATCTGAACGCTTTCTACGGTGGTCTAACTATAAATTGACACTAAAGTTGGTCTGTTCCTAACTTCTGGAGTTTGGATCGTCCCTGAGCTGCGGGACGGACGCGGAAACCAAATGTGACGGCCCTGGTTCTAAAACCGCGTAGGCATGTAACCGGTTAGACAGAATAAGAGTGACAAAAACTAAGGCAGCACATGCTCTCCAATGTGCAGAAAGCTGTAGCCTCCCTGATGGATAATGTTTTACCTTTATATAAAAATTACTATCCCATATTGACCCAACTGTGAAAAACTCGACATCTCGGTGGGATTCGAACCCACGTAGTAAGGGGAAGGCTTTAGTACAGCCAACGCTCTAACCACTTGAGCTACGAGGCCCCGCCGGACGACGCGAGTTTAATCACAGTTGGGTCAAGTTTACCCGCCCAACCTACTGCAACGTCTGGAATCCACCAAATGTCTATGAGTTACGTGAGTCTAGTAATCATCTGGTAGATTCTAAGTGAATTACTCAGGAAATTCTGCTTTGGCAGTCAACTTACTGTATCAGATTTGGTGGATTCCAGACGGTGCAGTAGATTGGGCGGATAACTTGACCCAAATGTGGTTAAAATCGCGTCGTCCGGCGCGGCCTCGTAGCTCAAGGGGTTAGAGCGTTGGCTGTACTAAAGTCTTCCCCTTACTACGTGGGTTCGAATCCCACCGAGATGTCGAGTTTTTCACAGTCGGGTCAGTAAGAATTATTCAAAATCTGCCGAAATATCTATGAAAAAATTAATATCAACAACCCTCAAAAATTCTTAATTTTAGGCAAATCTTCGACTGGGGACTAATTGCATTTGCTGTCGCATCGATTCTTCTGATATTCTGCGTGATCATCCAGTGCATTCTCAAGTTTCCTGTCTTCAAGCCCACATCAAGCGTCACGGTATGTTCGCTATTATCCCTTTTTCCTACCCAAAACCGATTCTTACATCCCTATCCCCTTCACTATGTGAAATAGAAACCAAGATCACGAAGTTATGGAGTCAAAAAAATTAACTGGGTCCACTTTACTGTCTGCACTTAAGAGGATTAAGAAATCCCGACCGCATGTTTTGTCGGGCTAAGGATGACGCTCATGAATGATTGCATATTGGTTATGAAGGCATCCGCTGAAAGATGGAATGGTTCACTTTTATGATAGAATCTAGTTCTAGTCATTTAAAACACCCCAGTTTATTTATTATACGAAGCGTGTCTACTTTCACCGAACTGATATTTACCCTGTTCTATAATCAGTCACACTCACAGGCTTCCTAGGCCTAGATCAGCATTCTAGTCTGGATCATTCTTAAAATTTAATGTATCAAGAAAACTTTAGGCCACAGCGCTGGACTTTAAATTCCTCACTCTACTAAGCTCTTTGTAATTCCAAGTTCATACTTATATCTTAAGCGTAGCCTGCATAATTTAAAGCCGACTGCCAGCTTTAACAACCAGACAAGAATCCGACTGTGCAATCTTTTGTAACTTGCATTAAAAAGGAAAGACATTACTCAGGAGACGTCCTTACGAAAACTTATTAATTTAGGACGTCCGGAGCCGTTTTCTGACATTTACTAAAAGCCCAACGATCATGACGACATTTTGCCGAGCAGGTTTTCACTTGGTAATCAGTTTGTCCTATTTCTTCTTTCTAGCCACCACCGAGTCCTGATGCAAGTTGGTATTTACCGCCAAACTAGGGACAATCACGGGGCACCTCGACATTTTCAGGCCAAATGCATTTAATGTAACCCTATTTTCCGACAAGTTCATATTGTCTCGAACTTTTTCGAGAGAATCTATCACTACGTTCGATATTCGTGATCAAAAATTTGCGAAACTTATGACCTTCCTTAAAGTCAATAATAAACATACTTATGCCGAACTGTCCTTCTCTTTTTCTGGAAAACTGGAAAAGAAATTCAGACAAAGTGTTCTGCAAAATTTTCGAAGAAACTAACAGGACATCGTTACTCATAAGCTGTCTTCAGTACTCTAAGTGTGAAACCTCTTCTTAAGTCTGTAAGCAGTGTAATGGTTGTGTATTTACAGAGTCCCGACTTGCCAACACGAGGAAAAATGTGTGCTCCAGAAAGCAGTTCAAAACAAGTCTCAATTCCTGGGACGCGAATTGCATTTGTCGGGTGTTTTAGGGTTTCACTCTAAACCAGCCTCAGGGTACAGTAGTCGTGGGATGCAGTTGTCACGCGAGCACGCATCCACTAAAATTATCAACTTCCGCATTTACTGGAGATGCTCTAACTGGATACGAATATTGCTTGGTCGCCCGTATCAGCAGTTTGAAGGGCTGAGGCCAGCTCACACGTCGAAGACAAGTCGACGAGTCCTCGCCACGCCTCCTAGTTTGACGAGGTCGAAATCACCATGATAGCTAACAAACGCACGAGTCGCGAGTAACCTGGGTCGTGGTTCTCCGTATCGTAGTCTATCAGCAAGCGTAGTGATCTCCTCTCCATACTGAGTGCTCAGACATCGCCTAGGCAGATCAGGTAGTCAAGCGTGGAGTGCGAGGGTAACGCACTGCTAATAGAAGCAGTAATGGCGAGCCAGATGGTAGAGTAAATCTTACCAATACTGGCGATAAAATTGCGACAATTAATGTTTTGGATGCGGGACCCAAGTTCTCATCATACCAAATACGAATATCTGCAGTGAATGGGCGGTGGTGGCTAATTTCATTTGGGACATAGTTGCATATTAACCGCATTTTTTGAATACTGTACTCCCTGTGCGTTCGATTCCTATATCTCTTGGGGCCTCTGACGATGGGATTCAATGTGAGTCCAGAGCGTTGGACAAATGAATTTTCGGGTTGGTTAATCGTGTACATAAGACACAGGAAGAAGAACACTCCGCACTACAGGTGGTTTTGCGTTAAAGTCCAGGAGGGTCACCTGGCAAGACTTGGGAATATGAATTCCCGTTTCTGAGGCGATGGGGGGGGGGGGTGGCCCAGATTAATTTTCAGGGAGATTGAGGCTAGCGTTGCGGTTAGGTCTAGAGTTAGATGTAGGACTGATGTTAAACTAAAGGATTGGATTAAGGTTAGGGATAGGACACGGGCATATCTTCGGATCCTGGAATTTTGCACAAAGCCACCTGTTTTGTCGGGGAAGTTCCTACCCTCGTGCGTTACCGGGTACCTTTCTCCGCCTCCTAAACCAACCCTTAACCCCAGCCCTAATCCACCCGAAATTTAAGGTAAGTTCACTTACATTATAAGAGGATCCTGTTTCCGTGTCTTATTGGCTACCTATACCCGTGTCCTAACCACAAGTCTAAACGTAACACCTACCCCAACCCCAATGTTCCTGGAATCGAGCACAAAGCCACTTGTAGGACGGGGTTCCTGTTTCATTGTCCTACTGTCGAGTCCCCCCTTATAAGTGGTTCGTTACCTTGACAGCACGAAGTGGCAGGCAACGCATACAATCCTAATACGTTCGCTAAAATGTGGAATTGAATTACTGACTGATGGAAGTTGTGCCGAATGCCAAATGTTTTACCTACCGCAGCCGTGTCTGCCGGTGATCTATCTTTCTAAGCGGCCGATAGGTCTCTCTTTTTAGTTCGAGTGTCTATGCTGCGCGACGCTCAAGACAGACTCCCTACGACATACAGCGTACTTTCTATGATTATTGAGTGTATCGTGATGGGCCATGACAGACAGGACTCTCACCCGCGTAAAAACATTTGTCTCTGGATGAAATTAAGTGCCACATGCGGCGGGCGCTCTATCGCGGCTGCTGCTCCATTTAGCCTGACACTTAAAGAGATCTACCTTATTCTAACCTGCTCCTATTGCTCGGAATAAGATAAACTGGCACAAATTAGGGAGGCCTCTTTGTTTGAATGAGTTTCAAAGTTTATAAGTGTGAAGTGAAAATAAATGACTAGAAGGAAATAACAGGAAGAAAATAACTGTTCTCCACCAGTCCCATCCCATGCGGAGAGGCCAAGGACAAACTATCAGCTCAAACCACCCCGATGTGAATTTACTCTTTCACCTACTACTGTGGGGCAGAATATATTGGTCAAACGAGCGGGCGTGGCAAGATCGTAGTTGGTAGCCAGGCTCCGTATTACGCTTGGCGGGGGGTTTGTTTACTGGGGCTATTTTGTGGGGTTCCATAATCACATCTGACCCATCTGGCTTCCGTTTTAGGTTTGAGGTTAGGATTAGGGTACCCATTAATGGTTTTTGATTTTCGGGTTAGGGTTATGCCTTTAGGCTTCGGTATTCGAGGTAGGGTTAGGGTATGCGCGTACGAATAGTTTTCAGTGTTACTGTTAGGTTTTCCAGTCACGGCTATGTCTAAGGGCTACGTTTACGATTTCGGTAAGCGTTGGGGTTTAGGTTGCCGTTAGGGTTAAAAGGTTAACGTTAAGGTTGAGGTTAGGCTTAGGGTAAGGGTTAAGGTCAGGATTAGGGTTAAGGTCGCCGTCCGCCTCTCAATTCCTGGCTACCAACAGCGATCTAGCCGCCGGAGTTTATCCAAAAGAATAAAAGAACATATTCCAGCGTGATTAGGAAATGGTCAAATAAATATCATCAACAGCTCGATCCTCGCGCACAAAGTTGACACAGACCACCGTGTAGACGCCAGAGAGGCCTTTAGAGTGATTTACAAAATCCCATCAAACTATCCACAATTACTTGTGCAGCTCTTATTGGCTACGGCAGAGGCGGCTGCAATCAGGCTACGCGGACTGTTCCTATGCGCACAGAAGTACAGTAGATGTGCTAACTCATGAAATGTCAACCAAAATTTCGAAATGCGTTCGCGTTTCGAAAAGATAAATTAAGTAGTGTTGTAAAACTAATCATGATGCAGCATAAATCTATAATGATCCAGTTACCTCAGGGTGTCGGCTTTCGAAAGAACTTATTTTCGGCTGCATGCAAGATCTATACGCTGCAAAGAATGACTACTTAAGTATTATGCAATTTTCTCATTGATTTTCGATGCCCTTGAAAATTCAATTATATTTCATGGAAAACATGCATAAAATGTTCATTCTTTTACTCATTCGATAGAAAATCACGTCTTCTTTACAATTTCATACTCAAAAGAAGAGTATAATTCGGTTTTGCAAAAGGTTCTAATTGTGCGATTTTTTAATACCGTTAAATGGCCGTTCATGAAACGTCATGTATCTGCATTTACGAATGTGGCTTGTAAAGTTAACAATATTGCTCAAATCCACTGCTTAAATTAATAAACCTCATATGGTCTCCTCTTAACACCGTAGAGAAAAGCATGGTTTTCCGTACACGGAAAATATACAGCTTATAGTTTTGAAACAGCAGGTCGGGTTCAAAATTATTCGGGAACTAGAAAAGTTTATTAAAACCGAATTATACTCCTCTTTTGGGTATGAAATTGGAAGAAGACGTGATTTTCTATCGAATAAGTAAAAAAATGAATTTTTTCATGCATGTTTTCCATGAAATAGAATTGAATTTTGAAGGGCATCGAAAATCAATGAGAAAATTGCATACTACGTAAGTAGTCATTTTTTGCAGAGTATAGATCTTGCATGCAGCCGAAAATAAGTTCCTTCGAAAGCCGACACCCTGTGGTAACTGGCGCATTATAGATTTATGCTGCAGCATGATTAGTTTTACAACACTACTTAATTTATCTTTTCGAAACCGGAACGCATTCTGAAATTTTGGTTGACATTTCATGAGTTAGCACATCTACTGTAGCTGTGAAAATCTGGCATTTCAAGTCACAAGCATTAATTGCATAAGCAGGCCTGGATATCCTACTCGCTGTGCCCAACTAGTGGGTTTGTCTCTTACAACTTCAATAGCCATATAAATAACAGGAGGTTGAAGAGAGGGATACAGGCCTAAATGACCTGGCACTTCATTTCTTTGGGAAGTTGGCTGTTAAAGTTGGTAACAGAGAGACCGTTTTCTGCCAGTGCATTGTTCTCGATTCTCCATACTCTGCCTCCATAAGCGCTGTAACCATAAAAACAGTTTCAGATTTATCAAAATGGCTATTGAAGTCGCACCGCCGTGTAAGGCAGGAGTAAAAATAGCAGAGATAAGTGCATCAGTCAAGGGTCCAACATTGCGGACCGGTACAACGATTCCCCCCTCCACTTGCCCTCAGCGTTAAAACGGTAAATTGAGGTGGCGGAGGGGAAGGGGGTGGCTTTAAAACGATTGGCGTTCATACCAACTGATGAAACGTCGTCAGATCGATTAATAATAAGGCGTAAACAATGTCCTCACAACCAATACGACCGCGGGAATCGTATTGCACGTGACTCTTGACACCCTGCCTTTTTAAGTGTCTCTTTCTGACGAAGATTACTGTTGCGACGATCACGCAAGTTCCGATTTAAAAGAACAAGTAACCCATCTTACAAGAAAATCAGGCGTGTCTTGGTATCGTAGACCTTCTAATTTTTTCATCAAAAATGTATGTGTAAATTTGGGGCAAAGACTTCGTTTAGGATAGGTCTCTAGATTGTTGTAGGCATAAACTGCTTTCTTTGGAGCAGTCTGTTAACATGGCAACTTAACAATCAGCGCAAAACATGAAAAACGGCTGTATAATTCACAAGGACCTTTAGGGGCATTTCTGACGCCGTCAGTTGTTTTGCGAAAATGTATTTGGAGCCCATCCCCTCGCCTCAGTTCCGCCTACCCAAACTGGTCTGATTTCTGTACCAGCACGCAGTAATTCCGGTATAATTCTCTGCTCAAGTTTACTTACGGACCTAAAACGTACCCCTATGGTGGCTTAGCTTCCTCTCATTGGTCCGGCTTCCGGCAGAAAGCCAATCAATCATATGCTGCCCACTGAACGGTCAAACCACTACTTTCACCCGCATTGCCAAGCATTCGCACGTCACAAGGTGGTTACGTATGTGACCCCTGATCCTGTTCGGGCCCATTTCTACCAGCTTGTTCCGGGGCTGTTTATAATCTCGATGACATAGTAACCTGTCTCCAGCCCAGTCTGTGTCCATGACTGTTAACTCGGGAAACCCACTGTTCTCAACCATCGCATTTGACAAGGCCTTGAAGATAGGCCTGCACGCAGCGAATCTCAACGTCTTAATGTCCCCGGGACAGAACTCGAAAAAGGTCGTCTAAGATTGAAGTAGCTATATAAGGAACGTGAATAACCAAAGACGTAAGAACAGGGAGAAGACAGGATGAAAAGAACCGCTTTGCAATTCACCGAGTGCAGTTCGGTCACGACTGGGGTCACAACGAGGCAGAATATCATCTGTAGAGCAAATCATTCCGGCCACAGTTCATGGGCGACCAGTTTGAGCATATAGTGTAAATACGTGCGGACTTCTTTACTACTGTCCCGGGGTGACGCAATAGAGGTATCTTTACTTCGCGTGCACTAACTAACAACTCCATGGAGAAGGAGATAAGGGGCACAGAAAAATTAACGTCTTGGTTTGGTTTAAAAACTTCGTTATACGTTTCGGCGGAAGTATCTGGAGCCCTAAAACACGATCGGATGTCTTAAATTGATGTCCTTTGCATGTGATGCTTGGAGAGAAATGCGAGAACTTATGGTGACGGTGTGCGTGCTTGTATGTTTGGATTGAGAGTTGATACTTTAGACTTAAGTAATATGCAACGAAATCGGTAAAAACTAACCCAGAGTGAATAACATTTTTCGAAAATATCGTCATTGGAGCCTGCCCTCGACCTCGTCACACAGTAGGTCTTCGCGTTTATAAGCCGCCCAAATGAACGACTCACATTACGGGTAGACGATGTGTTATCAACGTTGGTGGGCCTGAAGCAAAAATGAACGCCGCCAATGAAAACTCCAGTAAAAAAGCATTACCGACAAAGGCAAGGGAGACCGCAGTAATCATTTCTGACTTATTAACCGTCGTCATCCAGTCATACCCAACCCCGAAGTGTGGAATACCTGGGTCTCGATCCCGCGACCTGTTCGTTAGAAGTCCAAAGTCTGAAGTCATTGAGCCACCGGCTCATTGTTCTGTGGGTTGCGATCGGGAATACACAATGGCAGAGGGCGATCACCGACCGTTTTTACGGAACTCACTTGCCGCTGTGCGGCTGCTGGTTGGGCTCGAGAGCGACTCCAAAGGCACAACGGGAGGTGTGAGTTCCGTAAAATTGATCGGTGAGCGCCCTCCACCAAAAACTCCAGTGCTCAGAATATTCGGCGCAAGTAGTGTGTCCACGCAAACCGTGGCTGGTGAAATAGAAGGGACCCCTTAAACATCTAACTGCACCTATTTGACGTCACAGTACATCAGACTAATTTTTACAGTTTCGCCATAAAGTCCGGCAGAGCAGGAAGAGACCGAGAGTTCAAAGGGGTGCCTTTGAGGGCTGGGTCTTATCGGTACACGTAGTTCAAGATCCCTAGGCTCCCAGATAGACGGGTTACTTTTTATTTTCATGTTTTTCAATGGTGGCGTACAACGCTTAGGCTCCATATTATAACCTTCATCTGCGACAAAACATTCTCGACAACGCGCCACTGCCCTTTGTGTTATTTGGAAAATGACCTCTCCCTGACCGAAAATCGCTGCATGTAGTCCTGCATATGAGGGTTGTTTAAACATGGTCGTTGTCCGTGGATGATTATTAATCCAATCTTTACTATGAGTATCTAGGAGTCTGTGGACATCATCTAGTCGAACAAATACATTTGCAAAAGTGGCAAGCACCACGCTTGTCATGAATTTCAAAAGCAATCATGTGACCCACCGCAGGCGCGTTATAGCGGTACATTGCCTTCCACAACAGTGTGCCAGAAAGCTGAATCATTTAAGTGCCACACCCAAAAGAAAATGACTGCCGGTTTACCCGTCGAATGAAAAGAAGGAGTTGAGGCTCAATTACCAAGAGCCCGAATCCTCGTTCGCCCACCAAAACGTTCTGGGCGCCCCGGAAACCAGCCTCCACCCTCTTACACTGTTGGCATCCACTGGCGTACAGATTTTCAAGGCAGCTACCAGACGGAAATTTATGAAGCCAAACGATCACCCGTCACGACATGACATAGAAGTAGTCCTTGATCGTATGTTGTGCTGTTCCCCGGGACGCAGTCGTGTACAGAAGTCGTGATGATTACTTCCAAAGTGCCCCGCTGATGGAAAGCGTTGGAACAATGCATAAGTCTTTGCCCATAAGGCCTCACGCGTGGTAGGAAGGAAAAAGATGGGTAACTGCATATTTCGTATCCTGGTCCAAACTAACGAGTAGAAGCAAAGAACGACTGCGAACTTACCAAACTCGACAACCCTAGATGGTTGCGCTGATAAACCGCACCTCAGGAGACACTTATCAAGGTCGCCGTTGCCCCATAACTTTTCGTGTCATTTACCGGGCACGGGCGATGAAGGGGTGGTTAACGGTCCCCACATCCGGCCCGTCATCAAGTGATTTCTTTGGTCTAACAAAGTGGCGTTCACAAGCCGTCACGTCCCCACTCACTCGCCCTTCCCACCATTAAATTACAGGCCTCTATGCGTGCCAATCAAAAAAGCTGAGGTGAGGATTTTGCTGACTAATCCAAACGCCTCGAGCCGGAAGCATGTTGGCAAGCAGGACTCTTTGGTACGGTGTACGCAGCAGAGTCATTATACTGGGTGCCTCCAACCTCCTGATGGTTAAGGTCACACAATTACTTTACTGATAGAAGCGAACAGGCGAGTCCCAGGTAGCAGTTCAGAAGATGAAGATATCTTACTTTTCTGGGATGAATTGTGGTTGTATGCCTTTTACGATCCGTGTTTTTCTTATACTGCGGTTTTTCTGTCCCAGTGATCGCATCTTCATCTTCTGAACAATTACTTTATCTGCTGCGGTAAAGGCTCGGTGATTTGTCGAATGAACAGGACTGGTAAAATATCGGCTGCTGAGATGCGCAGAACGCCAATCCTACGGATATCTTACTTTTCTGGGATGAATTGTGGTTGTATGCCTTTTACGATCCGTGTTTTTCTTATACTGCGGTTTTTCTGTCCCAGTGATCGCATCTTCATCTTCTGAACAATTACTTTAACTGCTGCGGTAAAGGCTCGGTGATTTGTCGAATGAACAGGACTGGTAAAATATCGGCTGCTGAGATGCGCAGAACGCCAATCCTACGGATATCTTACTTTTCTGGGATGAATTGTGGTTGTATGCCTTTTACAATCCGTGTTTTCCTTATACTGTGGTTTTTCTGCCCCATCCAACGCTACAGGCGTATTTTCTGGGCTGCAACAGTCTTCAAAAATGTGTCTTTCCTGGGTAGACGTGGTACTTGAGTTCACAGACCTGTTAAAATAAAAACTGCATTTTAGCGATGGTTGAATGTTGCACGGAACCGCATGCGTCTTTATGCTCATCAAAAATTGCGGTGAATTCCACAAGTAACTTGACCCAATGCGACTAAACTCATGGCTCCCGGAGATCCCTACAGCTCAGGCTGTACTCAAGCTTTCTTCTCGCTGTCGTGGGTTCGAATCCCAACGAGGTCACCGAGTTTTTCACAATCGGGTCAAATACATTATGTCTTTAATGCAGTTTAAATTCCCAGTTAGGAAGAAATCATTCATCTTACTAACTGTGCAATGCAAAACGTAGTCCGTTATTTCGGATAGTCAGTAGTAGTTTACTTCATCATGCAAAAATCGACAATGATATGTGGACATCTACACTGCCAACACAAAGATAACTTCAAACTTTGACGACGACGCGTTATGCACTGTAAGAACTCCAATAATCTAGCTGTCAGAAATGTTTGGAAGAAACAATACTTGTCTCGAGCAAGTAAGTGACGAGACATGAAATCAAGTAGTGGCAGGTGCGAATAACTGCACTGTGGTTGAACAGAAATCATATTATCCCAAGGATTGACGAACTACCTGTTAATGTTAAATATGACATGGGCTGTAAAAGCACAACGTTTATTTTAGCTGGAAAAGAAAAAAATTGACTTCAAAAGCAAATTCAACATGTACTGACTCCGGTCCTAACTGCACTAAAGCGTCATGAATAAATTGTAATTTCTAGGCCTGACAAAGGTCATGGGGTAGTCATTCTTAATCAGAGATACCATGTAGCCAAAACGGACGTAGAATCACTATAGGTGTAGCAGTTAATGGGACAACAGATGTCATATACGTCCATGCGTCTGAAGCCCGTCTTTCACCCGAAATACTACGTGGCATGTTGAAACTTTGCACAAACAATGTTAACTTTCTGTTTAGTGGACAATTTACCGGGCAAATTGACGGAAAAGCAATAGGAAGTCTACTTGGTCCAATCTTTGTCGAAATTTTTTGAGTCACTTAGAAGAAACACTGTCATCTAAACTGAACACGAAAGCACTATACAGAAGGTATGTGGATGATATATTTGCTATTGGTGATAACAACGAGGAAGCCGAAGACCTTGGTGTTTTCATAAATAGTCTCCACCGGAAGATTAGATTCACAATACAAAAGGAGCCGTTCAACAAGCTATCTTCCCTGGGCGTCAGGTCATTACCTACACTTCCTGAGTTTTGCGCTGGTACAACGAAAGCGAAATCTGGCTTACACTCTTTTCCAGAGAGCGAGAAACATTCGCTCTATTGAGACACTGGATGAAGAAATTGCTTGCCTCTAAACGGCCTTGTTTAAACGTGGATATTCAACACGTTTCATCCGGAAGTACAGTAACGCCTTACGGATAAAATTGACGGAACAATCAGTTCTGAAAAAGTCCGTTGTAATACCCTTACTTTTCAAGGGTGACAGCAGTTCCAATAGCATTAAACAACGATTCAGATGCGTCATTGAAAGAACATACAACTTGGCCGAACTGATATTCAGCAGTCCCACTAAAGCTATCCCACATCCACGAACAAAGGATGCTTTGCCAATGCACACCACCTCAAATTGCGTTTACGATTTCACATTCACGCGTGAATGCAGGTACCTTCGGCGAACGCAAAGGCAACTGGCAGCTAGGTCAGTTGAGCACCTGCCTAAATGGCTTCTAAAGCAGGAAAATAAAATTCCCCGTTCTTCCATCACAAAGCACCCCCTAGACAGCGGTCACTCCGTTGGCCCCAAAACATCTTTTCGAATATTAGTTCAAGCACGAACAACTCGGATATTGCGGGAGGAACCCGACCAATGCAAACAGTTAGACCATGCGGTCAACCTCAGCTTGCCCTGATAAATATCAGCACTTTGATTTGTGTATCCCCTCTGTGTGCAGACTTCCCCATTTTCTTTCCTAATTTGTCTTTAAGTTACTATTTTTATTGATTTGTCTGCCTGCAGCAAACGATGACCTTGCTGTTCTGTACTGATTTTCTCTGTGAAAATTCAAATCTCCATATCTTTCTCACGCGTTATCTCTGTTATGCAGCAACAGGTCGCAGTTGAAAAACCGTTGCGAAATTTATTGGCTCCAATAGGTTCTGTTGTGTGTGCTTACCTCAAATGCTATGGACACATCAAAGAACTGTCGCAGTCCCGCTCTTAGGTCCGTGAGGAAACGAGTTATCACGTCACCAGTCCACCCAACCAAGTCACGACTGATACCACGTCATGGTAGACCTAAGCCTATCAAATCGATTATAGCGAGAAATGCGCTGATACCCTGTGAGTACAGATACCTGCGGTGTTGGTGGTTATCTCTCCATCTCTTCCTACTCCCATGCACCAGTGGATTGTCCAAGGTGGGTCGATCGGTGATGAGATTAGGCGCAGTCGCTTACGTCTAAGACGCGCCACACAGTCAAGGTCCCGCATGGACTCGGCACGGCCCAAGTCAGTCTGATTCTGTTCTAGTCAACCGTACTAACGGCACAGCCCGATGTGGGGACGGAGATACATTGGCCTAAAGATAGAAGCCAGAAAAGGCCATTTGAGTTTTCCTAGTTTTTGTCGTAATTTCTTGATAAAAGAAGACCCTTATGGAGTATACACGATGGTATTTAAAATACCTCAAAAAACTGCTTACACTACCTCTCACTTCTACAATATTTCCTCTCTCTTAACCGGTTCGAATCTATGTGTTCCGTGTGGTTCAGACAACTTATCGATCTTTGGTTGGAGAACCACGAGGAGTTTTGCAGACCCTACAGGCATCCTTCTGTTTCCTAACGATTACCTCTGACTGTCCCCTGCCAGGAAGTTACGGCGTTGAAGTTTTTAACTGTACAAGGGACAGGAAAAGCAGGATGGCTAATAACACCAGCTGCCTTTCTCAGTGTTCAGAAACGATGGACTACGAATTGCATTTTAAGCTCGCATTTTCGGTTTCGCGAACGGCTCCTAGATCCCAGACTGCCTCTCAAGTCATCGAACCTTCCGCACTGCACTTGCTGCCCAGAACTCCGCGCCTTGCCGGCTTGCTTGTCTTACATGACCCCAGTTCACGTGCAAGCTGTGTATGAATTCATAGATCGCGTGATGTTTGATGACGACGTGGAACATCCCACCGTGATAACGATCGAAGATAAGCAAAAACACTCATCGATCTACGCTAACCCAAACACAATGATAGCTGGGCCAAGGCAGGTGACTCTTCTAAACCGTCTACAACAACAACTGAACACGTCAGGCAAGTTAGACGGTCGGGCCCAGCAGTTTTCTTTCGGCGTGCAGATGCGCCATAATTTATGATATATTGACAAATGCAAAACAAAAACAAGTGCTAGATAAATCCTCGACTTGTTTTTACACAGGTGCCCGGTGAAGCGCTCACTGAAGTCAGCATGCTACTGCGGTAGAATGGACTTTGGACTGCGTGCCCTGCAAATAAATTTCGCAACCTCCCCTAAGCAATCGTTTCCAGTTAAAGGCGTATCGAAATGTCTTTACATGTCTCAGGCACTGCAGGGAATTTTGCGGTCAGATACATGGCGCGATGCTGGTGTGGCCATCCCGCTCAACGGACAGCTTCGGGAAGTTACCGCTAACCAACAACTGGTTTGGATTTAAAAGTGCACCAAGTAATTGAGGAGTTTCTTTCCTCAGCTGCTCGAATAGATTCCCATCAAACAGTCTGAAGTTGCCCTTCGGCGGAGGGATGATTCTGGTCATCTAATAATCCCACCAATACTGACTTGTTTCTCAAACAATGAAAATGGCATATCACTGGGCCTCATTGTCCCGGATACCGATCACAACTTTCCTATCAACCACCGGAACTGATGAGACGGATAGACTAACTCGCGAATAAAAGTTACTGGACTCCAACGGCAACAAAGTAGAAGACATTGGCTGATTTATTTTGTACATCTGACAGGGGAATGAAGGTAATTGGCGGCGGGACCTAGTCGGAATCCTCCAATCCCATGAGTTCTTCAGCTGTCACCTAAACAGAGAAACAATCAGAATTTGAATGGGGTTGGTCACGGGATTGGAATTCAGAGAATGTTAACTGGGTAATTCGCGGCTTCGTAAAATATTAAAGATCCTCTTTTTTACATAAACGACTGAGTTACTGATAAGGGGGTTTATAGGCGTCAAGTGGCCCAGGTGAGTCAGTCAAAAAATAACCCCTCTGCTGACAAGCCCAATCATTCACGAGCGGGCTCACCAGTACGTGTAGGCCAACTGTAAATCTACGCATTGGTGAGCTGATCAATGCGTGCTTCTCGACTTGCTTGCAGGGATATATCGGCTCTCGTTACTTTTTGGGCAGGCAATTACTCCTCTGGATGCAGTAGATTATCGGAAAGGCCAGAGCTTGCGGGTTGTAGCACTCAGACCGTCCAAAAACGAAGCTCAGTCTTGGCTCGCTGGAAATGAAATTCGTGGGGGGGGGGGGGTCGGTGGAGGAATGGTGGGTCTCCCCATTCAACCCTCTAACAAGCCAGTTCTACGTTCCAGGATGGCGTCGCGAGCGGCGACCAGGACTCGCCAGTTTGACCTTTTTGTGGGCAACTGATTGTCCACATCGCTGCATGATCCACAACCATTTATTCAGCAGGCTCGACCTATTTGGTTCGCTAAAGGTTGCTGCCCTGTCCATCACTTCTGAACGCGCCGAGTAGTCCGCGGCTAGCCTAACTGACAAATGTCGTTTTCTCGGGGCCCCTGCAGTTTTTGTGACATACAGACTAACACGCAGGTGAGAACGGCAGTTCTTCTATCGAAAAAAGGTGACAATCATCACTGTGTGCGGAGGCAGCCGCGAATTCAGTGAACTGGGTTGTAGTAAGCGAGATTTGCAGTGTCCGCCCCACCATACGATATTATCATGGCCAGACAGTCTATTCGGCCGGGAATTGGCGTGAACGCAGTGTCTGAACTGGCACGCTTGTACATGTGTCTTGGCTTCCCTCTAAAACCCTTTTTCCGGATATTGTTCATTGTTCAGCCTGTCCATTTAAATCCTTTGCGTCCTACCGTATCCTCTGGGAAGTGATGAACGACTGTAGCATGCCATTAACACTAGCCGACCGAAGTCTAACTGTAAAAAGTTGTGCTGGGTAGAATTAGGATGACCGACGGTAAAAACCGAGGAAAGCATGTGATATGAGCGAGGCGCACTTTAAACAGCTAAACATTAAGACCCTCGTAACAGAGTGAAACGCACAGGTGCACACGATTTCTAAGTAAAAGTTTTAAACTCACTTACTGCAGAAACCATAATCCCTGAGCTGCATGGCATATAGTGGTACCTAAGGTCTTTCGGACAATTCGGAGGTGGGGAACGCATATGCAGATCTCTCACACCAAACTATTCTTCTATGGAGTACCTTTTTAATACACGAAAAAGCATGCGGTACAACTGCCATTTTTTTCTACATATTTAAAAACACCATTCCAGTATAACAGGTTGTCTTGCGCCATAGTCCACGGGAGAGTGAGGGGTCTACATAACCGTTCCCGATCGATTTGGAGAGGTAAGAGTATGCTCAGAAGGCGTCGAACGGTTCATTTGCAGCACAGGCTCCCACTTGGTCCTTCTGGATGGCTAGCGAGCTGGTCCGGCGCTTGGATGCCTCTCATTTTGATCGCAGGGGTCTGCTCAACTGCATCATTGGACGCTAGTGAAACAATGGTAGGCGAAGATACCGTGACCGATAGATATCATCACGATGGCTGGTGTCCTTGTTTAACGCCCCGCTTCCTCAAGGTCCTTCACCTTCCCGGCCTGCTGCTTCGGAAGAAATGACCTTACAGCCTGGTTGATGGTCACAGTCGTCGACGAAGATATTGAACAAAGTACACAGGAACCTCCTTCTGAAAACCCATAAAGGCGGTAGACATTAATGTCTCGTCGTGCCTCCGGCATGACTCAACACCATGCATCGGTACACGGTCTTGCCAGAGACCAACAACGTCATCCGGAATTCTGTGTACAATAAAGCCCCTCCTCCTGGTGTCTTCTGCCATACCCTGCTACTCGCGACTTGGCCTGGTGATTGTGGTCCCCCGAGTAAACGCACAAGCTAGACCCAAAACCAAATATTTCTTAGCAACAAGTAGGTAAATATGAGGATAGCTGAGAAATACCTTCCGCTTCTTATACTTCTTCAGTTTACGATAATCTTCATTGAAATCCTCATCCTCCTCGTCCTCATCACCATCGTACTGATTTCGCCGTTTACAGGCGGTAGGCACAACCGAAGTAGTCGCAAGAGATTTGTCACCGACAGTAGCAGCTGCATTCATACCGGCTTGTTTCTTCGCCTGTCGAGCTGCTTTCTTGGCTTTTCGCTCCTTCTTTTTTGACCAGGCGATCGACTATTATTCATCGGTTCGGTTGGTAGAGAGGAGCAAAAACAAGAGGAAATATAGGGCTTTTAATAATGGAAATAACTCACCGTGCGCCTAGAGGGCATCCGCTTGAGATTCAAGATTGAACAGAGACATTGTAAAAATACAACCCAATACTACCCCGTTAGTATTAACAACTAATTAACTACAGCATCTACCGTAAAGCACATGGGGGACGTCGGGGTACCCACTGATGGGCCAAACCCCTTTGGAGCTGTGTCATGTGGCGACAGAATATTGGCGAGGCAGGTGTCTCGGCTTCTAACTGGTGCTTGTGCTGCCAAGTATGGTCTATCGCGCAACTTTTGCATATACTATATACCTATGGACGTTACGCCGTTATTCCACATGGGCTGGTAAACGTCGGCCCAAATATGCATATCAGATTTCAGTCTGATTCTGAAGGTCGCACACAGACTGATTGATTCCAAGCTAGCGATTAATTTCGAAAAGAACTAAAAAGGCCCCAACCCACAAACTCGTGTACAGAATCGTGGAACTGGCAGCTATTCAGGTGAAAGTTTCTATGTTATGATATCAAGTAAAAGGTAAGTAAAAGAATGACATTAACGTGACCCTGCATGTCACCAAGCGAAATTTAAAATATATCTGAAGCCAATTGCTTACAGTAGCGTTTGTGATAATTTTTTCCGAAAATTTCTGGTTAAACTGCTGCAAAGCAAATAAGTTTGAGAGTTTAAATGGTTCCCGTATCTCTCTTTGCGGATGTGTGGGTATGAAAAGAACGAGCGACAAAATATGCAACATGTCTGCCCGTTGAGGGCTAGAGCCATATATTTCTGTTCAAAGCGAAACACAAAAAATAGAACTCGTGAAAGACGGACAGGACCCGTCTTATGGTGACACACGTTTCCCTCTCCGATGAATTCTCTCTCCCCCAGCCTGCTTTACCTAAAGCCCGGAATCCAAAAGTTCACGACAATAACACGTTTTTTTCCGGTACTCTACCTCTGTTCCCCATTTCTACCTAAAGTAAGACTTTGGGTGTTAGAAAAAATACAGGCTCTACCAAGTCCCTGAGGCGTTTTGCTTGTTTATAATACATAAATCTGAAATTCTTGCGACAGACGCATCGTCGATGACCCAGACACTTCGTGCGAAATCCATAGGCCGACAGGTCGAACCTACATTTTCCACAAGTGTCTGAAAAATTACAGAATACGTCAAGTCTCCAACACAGTAGCAGATTCCGATTTGAATATCGTTGTGCTGGGACCTCATTAGTTGAACCCGAGTCAGTTAAGTCTGCGACATAAGACCACGGTCACTGTCTAAAGTCTAAATCGAGCAAAAGTATCCTGCCAGTGTGTTAAGTCGGCGAATATCGATCGAAATCCAGTGAAGGAACATTATCCACTCGTGGTTAAATATCCCCACAACCTTCGTTTTCTTTCGGTTGACTCAACAATGCAATTTATCGCCTGAGGGCCCACTAGTTCCTTAGTCAGACACAACCACATTCGTCTTCGTCACTATTACAACCACGATGAGCAAAGGTGAATTGTAAGTAAACTATAGTTTAATGAGGATGACTAGTGTTGCGCCGACCTCACTTTCTCGTTTTAAACCGACCGAATTGCAACCGCAAGACCACAATGCGTGACCGATCTCATGAAATGTTGGCCAAAATCCTAGAATGCGTTTCCGACTAGGATCACTTAAGTGGAGTTGTTACGCTAATTAACATACAGCATAACCCTATAACATTTCGGACACGCCAAGATGTCGGCTTTCGAATGCACGTCTTTTTGATCTCCAGCAGAAACCACACTCGGTAAAAAATGACTACATAAGTAGCATGCATTTTTCCTATTTAGTTTTGATAGTCTTATAAATTCAAATATATTCTACAGAAAACATGTCCAAAAATATGCTTTCTTTTGCTTTTCTGCCACTGAATCAGCGTTTAGCAATTTCAGTCTGCGATGTTCATGCTTTCCAAATAAGGAAAATCATATATTCCTCTATGCCTTTAATAAGATACCACATAGAGTTCATGAAATTTTGCAATGAATCCGGACTGTGTTGTACATTTCACGAGGAGCACTAGTAAACGGACAATGTGCGGTCTTGCATGCATGGACATCGCACGGTCTTAAAAATCTCTTAAAATGAAACCTTGTTTAAAACCTAAATAAACACTTGATTATTAGTATAAAAACCCCACTTAAGAAATCCTTCCTAATCGGAAACGCATTCCGGAATTTTGGCCAACATTTCATGAGATCGGTCACGCACTGTAAGTCTGTGATACTTCACTGGTGTGATGCAGAGACACGCCAGTCGAAGTGGATACCGAGATTTGGTCACCTCGATAAGCAAAGCTAAGGGGACCCACCTATGACAATTGTGGGGTAGATTAGATCAGGTTTAAATAAATGCCTTGGGCACCAGGGAACTTGATGGGACTGCCAAATCGTCAAGGAGACCAAGTCTGTCGAAGTGAACGACGCATGCATGATCAACTTACGAAATTGCATAAAAAGCATTGTGACGAATGGCAGTTTCCGCGCCACAAGCCGGAGCGAAGTCCGTTTCGCAAAAGATGTCTCCCGACTGCGGGGAGTTGCTACTTAAATGTCTTAGTTACACGTATTTTTGCTGCCTAGATTGCTCGGAAGATTGTTTAAACCTCGCCAGCCTCGATCGACTTTGGATGAGACAAAAGTGGACGTTACAGCTTTGATTTCTCCGAGGCAAGTGAATCAGCACTGATAGGAGGCTTCATTTCACATCCCTGCAAGTGAGTGGTAGCGCTCAACTCGAGGAGTACAGAAAGTATGGAGTCCGAGGCTCCACATTTAAGCTATTTATACGAATTAAAATCGAAAGAAAGGCTTCTAACTACTGTCCTTCTCGTCTGTTCAGGATCTTCATCAAACCCGTTTACGGAAAGACAATAGATTTTCACTGTCAAAACACCATAGGAAGCATTGTACAGAACGGAGCGATAAAAAATACGAGCGGACGTCCAGTCGTTGCGCGTCCCGATATACCCGTAAAAGGAGTGACAAATGGGAGTTAATCACTTCAATGGGATGTCATTAAAGACAGCAATTCAAGCATCGGTGATAGGGGATCCACAAATCTGCCGGACATCCAAGTCGGGCATTTTATTCGTCCACCTTTCCCCCCTATATATCCTCGATTTCTTCCGTGTCGGTCTGGTAAGGACACGCTGTTTTACAGAAAACCGCCTAACAGTACACTTTTAAAAGGTGATTCTGATAATCCAGGATGCTGATCATAACAAATGGTGGTTCGCCTATTCTTGCAATAGAGACTCACTTTTCTCCTTTGAGGGGGAGGATGCTCTGCATCCAATTCCTTCTTCAGTTTCCTCTGTTTGGCAACGCTCTTTTCCCTAAAAAAAGAACAGTCAAGATTAAAAACAGTGGGGAAGTATGCATGTACCAGTCATTGGATCCCAACCGCCCTACATGTGGTGCCACTACCTGAAACGTGGCTCATTATCCACACAGTCAATTTCAAAGGGACGGAACATGATCATTAATCTAACCTACAGGGTCTTACAAGGGCGAGTCTGTATGGAAATTGCGATATCGAGAAGGTGACAGACAAGTCAAAAGCCTTGCAGAAGTTTGTACGCAGAATTGGTCCGGGCGAAGATGTCATCCTAACCCTATACATCTAACTGACTTGCCCAAAGATGTTTGAAAAAGTCTGCCTTTTCGGGCTGTCAGTTCCATCATTTGTGGCAGGAAGATCTATCAGTGATTATCGGGAAAGCGATAAAGCCGATCAAAGGTCCCAATTTGTGCCTGAACTTAACCTCTGATTGTCCATAAGTTATGATTCCGTCCTGCAGTAAATGAGCTATTTCATAAAATATTAACCAAATTTTCCAAATGTGTTTCTGATTCGAAGAGATCACTTAAGTAGGGTTGCAATACCAACTATCGTTCAGCGGAATCCCATGATAATTTAGTCTCTTCAGGATGCGGACTCTTGGACGAGTATCCTTCCGACAGTCTGCAGAAACCACACTCTTTAAAAAATGACAAATTAAGTAGTATGAATTTTTCCCACTGATTTCTGATATTCTTATAAATCCAGATACATTTCGTAAAAAATATGCAATTGTTCCTGTGACGTATCAATGAAATCAAGCTAAAACCTGCTTACGTTAAGCGACCGCATCGCAAGCAATGCAAAACGAAAAAATTCTCGTAGGAACCGTGCTGGGAATCTATGCTCAAACTGTAGATTGTTGGATAATAAACATAATTGACATTACGCTTATTTGTGAAGGATATTTAAGTGCAAACTTTACTAAAGGACTATTTTGCTGTTTTGTTTCGTCGGTTTTCTGCATGGACAGGCTTTTTGTACATCTAAAACCTAAGTTTACTCAGCTACAACGACTTTTCACGTTTTCGGGATTTTCCGCCTTTCTAATTATTATTAATTTAAACACCTCTGATTTTTTAAATTCGTTTAAAATTGCTCATTATTATTTCAAAGCTTTGGTTCTGTCGTTTATGCCAGTTTGAGGGTGATTAACCTTCGGTAACTTTCGCTCCCCCCCCTCCCCAGTCAGATCACATACTGTACATAACTGGAGAATAGTCCCTGTAAATCCTCATTTGAGTTAAGATCAAAACTCGAAGATGGTTAGGCATTAACTTGATTGCATATCGGACGGACTCATGCTACAGTTTCCCGGCTAAAACACCACAAGCGCGTAATAATACTGCGCCACAAATGGAAACAATTGACAGTCCTTAATCTAACAGCTGAGTATTCTATCTTCTGCCTGACGGATGGTACCGCCGATACCGAGGGTCTTGACCAAAAGTTCAACAATGCGCACCCCTCGGTAAAATTCACTGCAGAGTCCAGGGCAGATAACGAAATTGCGACTCTCAATGTCCTTCTGCACGGGCAAGAGGACGGGTTTATCCAGCACAGGGTGTTTCGAAAGAAAGCCTGGACGGGACAATATGTTAATTTCCACAGTTTTATTCCCCTCAACATCAAACGAAATCTAGTCCAGGGACTGGCAGTTACAGTGGGACGCATCTGTTCACCTGGAGCTACTGAGGCAGGGTTCCAACAACTGCGGAACACTCTTCGCGATAACGGATACCCAGATAGATTTATTCACTGAAATATTGGGGAACGCACTGCAAAGTTCATCATTTTTCCACGTGGCACTCCGTCAACGGTGTCATTAGCCAAAACTGCTGCTAGGGGAGTGATAGAAAACTCTTGATTATCCTATGAATTGTAGTCTTCCAAAGCCCCAGGGGGAAATCCCGCTTTACAGTACACGCCGTACTGCGCCTATTTTTTCTGCCTGAGGTATACAGCTACCCTACCTTCCGGTTCATTCCTGTTTTCGTTTTCATAGCTGTGGTGCGAGCATTCATCGAGGCTTTCGATACCCATAGATGCCGTCTGGTTTTCCAATCGTTTAGATCCCTCGCTTCACATAAAATCCGTCAGCTGCCCTTCCCTTAGTACCCTTAAAAGACGAAAAATAACTACAGTTTGTCGACTTCGATAATAGATCGATTTATGACTGTCCCGGTGGTTGTCGACACTTTGTGGGTCGATATCGACAAATGCTTAAACCCGAGCACAACCCAACCTTTGAATCACGTCACATCTAGGACAGATGCGAAAAGATGCCGCTAGTTTAGTGGGTTTTAAGGTTGTGGAAATAAACTTATTGAATATTATACAAAATCCTTCCACGATAAAAGTATTTTGCGTAAAGAGTCATAATTGTTTATCTTTTCATAAAATAACCGGATTAACCCACATAAAATTGAAAAAAATGCTACCAAAAAGTAGATGGGCGTGTAGTTGTCGGACGGATTGCATAGGTTACAGAGACTCACGATCAACGGAATCGAACAAAAAAGCACAGTCGACACAAAGAATACGGCTGTCCAGACAAGCAATGGACGAAACAGCTTGTGTCACCTTTCTCAAGTGAAACCCAGTATGGGGTTCGAAGAAATCAGTTCCAAAAATAGGAAATTTGCGCACTCACCGGTACTTTAACGTTGACACGTCGACACCAGAGTTCACAAAACCGGAGATATTAGCATCCCTCATTTCAGGCATTTGAGGCAGGCGAAGTAGACCATACGCATTTGCCAGACCGCCAAAATCAAGTTCTGGAGACGGAAGAAGTAAAAAACATCACAGGGCGTGTTTATTTCAGTCAACCTTTTTTACACATATTCATCGAGATCAAACGCATACGAAGCAAAATGTAAGAGTAAGTTTACGAAAAAAGCCCCAATGCCCTGGAAAAAGGTTAGACTTCATAGAAAAAATGAAGCACCGAAGTGAACGACCTTGAGTAAACGCAAAATATAAAAAAGACCTTGAAAGTACCAGACTATAAGGAAGAGCGAAAATACCGAAAGATCGAAAATTCGTGTCTGGTGAAAAAGCCCCTGAAAGAAAATTGATAAATACAACAAACCCTGCACAATATAATTAAAAATATTTCCTGGATAATCGCTGGCTAGATAGTCAACAAGCACTAGCATAATATACAGTATGGCAGTCAAGTAATTGTTTCAAGCCCAGGGTTAATCGGTGGGGTGAAACAAACGATCACCATGCTTTAGAATGAAGAGCCGCATAGTTACGATTTTCGAGGGCGAAAACGCCCTTGCATTCTTGAAAATTGCGTAGTTATTCATGTTTTACTCCACCTAAATCACTCGGACTGAGAAATCGATCAACATCTTCGCGAAAGCTGTGTTCCTCAGCGTTCCTCACTTAAACAATGGCTCTTCCCAAATAAACCCAGAGAATGCATGCAAACGTGGTCTACGGTCTATGGAAAATTGTTTGTATATAAATGACGATATTCACTTAAGGCCGGAAAAAGCTCTGTGAGGGAAAAAAAGGACTTGTAGTGTTTTAGGTTAATAAACAAAATTCACAATATCTAAAGCAGTCCAGTCCTGACCATCTGAATCTCGGTCACCGTGTTTCACAAATAATTTCATTTACTGTACGTCGAGATCCAAACAAAACCACACGTTTCAAACCCAACGGTTACTCAACTGGGGAAGTTCCCAGGCTAAACTACAAACCAAAGCAATATTTTGTGTCGAAGGGAGAAATGGTCGTGTTTGTGTTAATCTGGTAATCTAGCAAAGGACAGGGACCAACCCCGTTCTGGGTGCAGTGGCGAACAGGGAAAAATTCATTTGTGCCAACTGTGAAAGACTTAGCGACCTCGGTAGGATCTAAACCCCACAAAAGCAGGAGCAAGACATGAATATAGCCGGCGCCCTAACTACCTGGGCTACGAGGCTCTGACCGAGAGAAGTGAGTTTAGTCAAGCTAAGTGCATTGGATTGAAGTGCAATAGACGTACCCCACTCGCACACCATGTATCAATGACAAGGCAAAGTAAAGATAACTGTCAGAGAGCCTGAGGGCCATAGCTGGTGAGGCTAAATTCCTGTCCACCGAAAGAGGAGGGGGCGAAATTTACGAAAGATTGCTAATCACTTGCAAACAGGAATAAACGAATGAACCAAAACTCTGAAGAAATAATGAAAGACTCCAAATGAGTTGAAGACATAAAAGAGATATTGAAATTAGTATTTCGTTGCTTAGAAATACTAACTTTTTTAGAAAGACCGAAAATTTCGAAAACATCAGAAATCGTTGTAAGTCAGTGAACTCAAGTCTTGGATGAACAGAAAGCCGGACCATGCAAAAACCGAGTAAGGAAAACAACAAAAGTGGGATAAGATTTTAAAATAATTCTTTAGTGAAGTTTGCACTTAAATATCCTTCACGAATAAGTATACTACGAAGTATGATATTTATCCAACAGTCTAGAGTTTAAGCATAGACTCCAACGCTGTTGCGATTTTACATTGTTTTAGATGCGGTGGATCATGGTAAATGAGTTGTGGCTTGACTTCGCCGACAGATACGTCAAAGGAATAAACATTTTCTAAGGTAACATATTTACAGGCCGGTCAGCGATTATTTGCTTTGGACAGAACTGGCAGGTACAATCGTACGCATACCATTATATATATGTTTACATATATATACACGCATAATGGCATTACCAACAAAGACAAGGGAGACTGGAATGGCCATTTCTGGCTTATTAGCCGTCGTCAGCCAGTCATACCCGACGCCGGAGTATGGAACACCCGAGGCTCGAACTCGCGACCTGTTAGTTGGAAGTCCACGCCTCTACCCACTGGGCCACGAGCCCGTTCCCCTGTCGGTTTTGATCGCGAATATACAATGGTAGGGGGCGCTCACCGATCGTTCTTACGGAACTCACTAGTTCCATTGTGCCTTACAAAAAGTATACCATGCCCTCAACAGATAATATAGCTATCATGTGGGTGACCTTCCTTGATAAATTGGGAAAGTATTAGAAAGTTTAAACAAAGAGATGCCAGTAGTCATTATTACTGCCTTTTAGGGCACACAGTCGCACAGATTTGAAGTCGATAAAGCGTCTGGTTTTCTAACAATGACCCACTTGATTACACTTAGCTTCGTCTGGTTTACGTGGTGAAAAAGTGCGGCCAGTTTCGGTTGGTAAAAGTCGTGAGTTTCGATTACTCTCTCCTCACGCGCGGATGCCAAAACGCAGTCTAGGATAGATACTAGCAGAGGGGAAGTGCCGGAATACAAGGTAACGTAGATTATCGCTGAACTTCACAAACACTTTGACTGATAAAATAATTTACAAACATGCTGGGTATGCAAAGAGGACATTTTCCAGGATAGGCTAGGCGAATAAGTAAAATGTGCAGCATTTTAGTTGCTCACAATTGATCGTCTGAATTTCCATCATCGTGTTTCCTGTGTTTGGCCTCATGCTATACTTAAGTGTGCCGAGAATGCACTCGTCCCTATGCCGGCCAATCAGACTCCGAAGTGGGATCGCAAATCCGTCATCGTAAACAGATAGCATAGGACGTCAGACCAAAGAGCAGTCAATCCAGTCTGGTCCTGCTGTTTATTTCTTCAATTCTTCATGCTATTACTGTTGGCGCGTCATGACAGTTTAAGTGCGTGTCGGCGTGGGGACATCCGGGGGCAAGGTCGATTGGGGGTGTGGTTAGGTGCTGTTGCTGACGTGGCGAAAAGCCATCGCCTGCACGGGCCGTGTTCTTCCAGGCCTCATCAAAGCCGGCCTTAGCAGATGTCATAAAAGCCCCCGCAGTCACACCCTCAGCCCGGAGGAGGATCGAGTAACCACGTCAGTTGGCAAGCATCTAGTCACGGCTTTCAGCCTGTCTTGGCGGTTAGGCTAATTGAGGTGAAGAAACTAAGAGCTGGATCCCTGCTAGAAGGTGCTATCCTAGATCTTGCATGAAGAAAACCTGGATGGAAGAGTGTCAGTAAACTGGACCGTCATCAGCACCCTTTTCTACACTAATTCCTATGGGTTCACACTCAGGAAAACCGCCACCCGATGCACCCACCGAGTGGATAATTACACCGAAAATCGTTTTACAGAAGCTGCGCTTATTGATCTATCCAGGTTGCAGGGCGTTCCGTTTCGTCCTTCAGTATAGGGACTTCGATGGCGGTCGTAAAGCGACGAGTAACAAGGAATTCAAAAGCGCTATGAGACTTCGAATATGACCGAGCGCGGCCGACAGCGCGTGTGTATTTAAGTATTAGCGATTGCTTTGTGGCCAACCGAGGCCCCCACCTCAACCTGCAGAACCTTCCCAGTTTTGGGGTAGGGTGCGGTTATCCGATCGCAGCAGACCAGCCGAAGACGATTATTGCAGTCTACCTCACTTCCTTGGCAGCGTTTATCAACACTTGGCTTAGTCCGCATAGACAGGAGCAACCTCTTGCGAAGGGTATGTTGAAAAAACTGACCTTTGACCTTGAAGAGGAGGGTGCATTCATGTTTACGGTAGAATTGAATGAAGGAAACGTAGGCCTTGATGCTCTTCTCGTAGAGTAATCTAAAATGATTGATAAAAGTGTAGTAGTAGTAGTCGTAGTAGTAGTAATAGTGGTGGTGGTGGTGGTGGTGGTGGTGGTGGTGGTGGTGGTGGTGGTGGTGGTGGTGGTGGTGGTCAAAACTTCAACCCTACAAGGGAAGTGTGAAGACAAAGGACAGGGTTAAAGGGACTCACCGATCCGCGCAACAAATTTTTTGGACCTTTGCATGAACGACGGCGGAAGTTAAATTAGGATCTTTCAGCTGTGCGGCTGGAATGATGTCAACGGGGGTGACCTCAGTTAGAGACACCTATACAATCCAAACCAAGAGAAGAAAAGAGCTGATCAAGGGTCCACCGTCGACCTTCCCAACCAAACGAATGAGGCACTGCTCGAAGAAGCAAAATGAGCAAAGGAGAATGAAAACTCACGTTCTGATTGATCTTCAAAAAGTCTATGTAGGTGAGTTCGTTTGGACTAAGGAAGAGGACGGCGCGACCGGAGGTACCACATCTAGCAGTCCGGCCACACCGGTGGACGAAAAAGCTAAAGGAACGAAAAGCCAATGGAAGTTTGGTTGAAGCAAATAAGTATCTAAATAAGGGCATTAAGAACCTGTGAGGTCGGGTTAGCGGCACTTTGAGCAGACGAAGTCTTCGATGTTGGGACGGTATAATATTCAGGGAGAGAGAAGAGCTACGAGAGTCGCTCTCACAGATATACAGTCAGTGATAAGTCTCATAAAATTTTAACTAAAGTTCCCAATGCGCTTTCGATTACGATTGATTACTTAAGTGGCGTCTTAATATTGACTATCGCGAAGCGTAACCCCAAGATACTTTAGGATTCCGGTTTTTGAGTGCACTCCTTTTCGGTCGCCTGAAAAAACCGAACTCGGTAAAAACGCATACGCAAGTTGTATAGTTTTTTCCATTGGTTTTCCATGCCCTCATAAAAGTAGGTATATTTTGTAGAAAACATGCACAAAATATTTTTTGCTGTGCCCATTCGGTAGCGAATAACATCCTTTTTTAGATTTTGTGCTCGAAGAAAAGACATATTTGGGTTTTAAAAAGTCTTCCGATTCCTGAATGATTTTGCGCTAGAACTTTCGTTGTATTTGCGTTTGGGTCTCACAGTAAAAACAACTTTCTCTAGGGATAAGGCCAGTCAGAAATTCTCCTAGGCAATTAATAAGATACCGTATACTGCTCGTAAAATTTTGCAACGAATGTGGACAACGCTGTATTAACAGGCGTTTTGGTAGATATTAAATAATGGCAGAAGGGCGCTCACCGATCGTTCTTACGGAACTCACTCGTTCCGTTGTGCCTTACGGGCTCTCTCTCTCTCGAGCCCATCCAGCAGCCGCACAGCGGCGCATGATATAGGCAGAATGGCATTACCGACAAAGGCTGGGTGAGTAACTTGACCTAAATGTGATTGAACTCATGGTTGCCGGTGGGGCTTCGTAGCTCAGAGGACTAGGGTGTTGGCTGAACTCAAGCTTTCCCCTGGCTGTCATGGGTTCGAATCCCACCGGGGTCGTCGACTTTTTCACAGTTCGGTCAAGATAAACTATGTTGTATATTTTATAAGATGGATGAAAAACGGACAGGTACAAGGCTGTATAAATGGACATCTCACTGTCTTAAAAAATCTCGTAATTACGGAATTTTTAAAACCGAAAGATACCCTTTGTTTGAATAGGAAATTTGAAAAAATGTGTGATTTGCTACCAAATAAGCACAGGAGGGGAGATTGTGAATATTCCCATAATAATTTACAAGGGTATCAAAAAGGAACGGAAAAATCCGTGCTATTTAGGTAGTCATTGTTTGTTGCGTGCTATTTTTTCCGGCTGCCGAGAGTGTATTCAGAAGCTGACAGCCAGGCGTGTCTGAAATATCTTGGAATTAAGTCACATGATAATCAATATTAGAACCCCAATTAAATAATTCTTCCTAATCACAAACGCATCTCAGTTACCATTTCACGATATTGGTCATTTACGGTATCCTGGTCGCAGCGTGCTATGCTTTGCTTTGGAGCTTGGACTCAAGATCTCTCAAGGGCGGTTGAGTAGTAGGAATTATTTCCCAAATGGGAGTGCTGCTGACGAAAAATGGGTTTAAATGGCCCTTTCTGGCTAATTCGCCCTCAGCAGCCAATCCAACCTCAGCCCGATATGCTCAACTGACAGCAGTGCCTGAGTTAGGCCCATA
>CACRXP010000089.1:166011-179584 GCA_902702965.1 Spirometra erinaceieuropaei | reverse complement strand
TGTGTTTGTACGGTGAGCTCAAATGTGGGCGAAATAACGAGCGCACCGATCTACAGGACACATTTTAGCCCACAGGAAAGCAAAAATCGGATACCTCGTGCTGTTTCCAGGGCTCTAAACGACGAGCCAAAAGCTCGACAACGGGAATAACGAAGGCGAGAGTTTTCCCAGATCCGGTAACTGCTTCCACTGCCACGTCCTTTTTGCTCAGAAGGAGGGGAATAACGGTAGACTTCGAGTGATATTATCAAGATCATCCAGTAATTTACCTGGACGGGCAATGGTGATGAGAAGCCCAACTCTTGGAGCGTTGTTCTGACTTCAGGTCTGAGTTCAACGGGGAGACTGTCCCACGAGGAAGCCATTGGCTAAACGGAAAAGAGCAAAGCGGGAAAATTGTTTCCGATCTATGGAAATGCATATGCTCTAACTAGCTTTATATGTCGCGATTGATTTATAAATACATTTTCCAGTATACATCCTGGAAACCCAAATTAAGGAATTTTATGCGCATTGATATACGAGACCGTGTCTGATGACTATCTTCGCATGGCTATCTCTAAGCCTGCCTTCGAAGAAGATAAAAATTACAAGAACTACCACGGCACAAACCCCGCCGACATTTTTGCCAATATACTTACTAGATTTGTTCTCAGGCGGTTGTGGTGTAGGTAACAAAACCTAAACGAGTCGAATTCGGGGGCGGACACTTATGAACGGAGTAAGCATTCACGCTAAGGCGCGTAATGGATCACTGTCATTGATACCAACAGCTGACGAACGCCAACTTTGTCGACGTGGTCTTAGTGTACGGCTCTGTTCAATGTGGATTTCTGTGACGGATAACGGACGCGGACACTGTGTAATTAACAGTCGTGGCTGTAAACAAAACCGTTCTATATTCGGTGGGGCGTCTGACATGAACGCAGAATACCACTCGCCCAATTTCACTACGCCGTTGATCGAACCCAAAGACAAGACGTATGTGGTTCTGAAGATATCGGTCGGCCGAATTAGATTACATTTACGGCTCCCACCTACTAAAGCTAGGCTAGGAGGACCTAAAGATAGTCTTGGGCGTACGTGGCCATAAAATACAGGAGCCCATCCGTAAACGTTGCAAAAGTTAAAGCATTTCCTAGCTTCGTCCTTGTCGAAGAGGAAACATCCTATGACAAGCGCTGCTTAGCTGAAAGTAGACACTCGAACATCTCGGTGTTAAGGTCCCGCCAAGCCGGCAGAGTAAGGATGATGTCGTCATCGGAATCAATTTTGACTGCGAGTTACTTTAGCTTTAAGTGGCATCTATGGGTCCGTCAGATACTTCTGTAAACATAAATAAAAGTAGAATGGCATTAACGACAAGGACAAGGGAGACTGGAATGGCCATTTCTGGCTTATTAGCCGTCGTAAGCCCGTCATACCCAAAAGCGAAGTGTGGAACACCCGAGGCTCGAACTCGCGACCTGTAAGTTAGGAGTCTACGCCTCTAACCACTGGGCCACGAGCCTGTTGCCCAGTCGGTTTCGATCAGAAGGGACGCTTATCGATCGTTCTTACGGGACTCACTCGTTCCGCTGTGTGGCTGCCGGTTGGGCTCGAGAGAGAGCCCGTAAGGCACAACGCAACGAGTGAGTTCCGTAAAAACGATCGGTGAGCGTCCCCTATCATAAATAAAAGTGTGTGCCTGAGAGTTATCCACCCTGCTCTAGTTAACGGCTCTGGCTGCTTGGATATGTGAGCATAATACAGGATAAAACTGGACGTTTTCTGCCATCGCCGTCAGATAACAATCCTTTGGGTAGTGTATCAAGTGAAACAGTTCGCACTCATCGCGCCAACAACACTAGTTTCGGCTTTCTTCGCTTATCCCAGGAGCCCATTGCTGGTGCCTTAAATCCAGTGATAGTCCACCACTTTAACCGATGGATGTACGCTATTTACAAAACCGAACTCGATAATCGCTCATCAAGCCGCTGACGTGGTCATCGGAGACTTCTTATTTCATATCGACCGGTGGAAAAGAGGGTGATTTGAGCTCACTAAGTCCGTTGACACGAATTATCGAGCATGTAGAGGCATCGTCATAGACAGCGTCGGAGTCAGTTTGACCAGTCATTGTCCGAACCATGTAAAACACGAATAATTAAGGCTGTAATGTATGCTTAGGACGTCGACGACCAAGAGTAGCCTGTCATGCATACGCAGTTGTACATACAAACAATTTTATTTCACGAATGGAAGAAAATATGCGCATCCTAGGTTCTTGTTTAAAAGAAGACGAAGGTAAGATCACTGGAACGGTAGATTTATTGGCCTTAGCTTTCGAAATCGAACTGATCATGGACCCCAGTCCGAGTTCGAAAGCGAAGACCAATAAATTTACCGTCCCAGTGATCGTGTCTTCGTCTTCTTTTAAATTTTATTCCACCCAATGGCGGGCGAACTGGACGTGACACTTATCCTGTTAAGCACCATTGACGCCGCGAATTAATGGCCAGGGAGGCATTCTGCGTGTTTGGCTATGCGCAGATGTATGGGAGGGGTCTATGTGTTTCCGCTATATTGCTAGGGTGCTCAAGGCTAAATCTCCACATTAGGCGAGTGGAAGATGATTTTCTGGTAATATACAATCATTTCTTCTGAAGTTAAAACTTTATAACATGAGCTTGATCGAATATTTTTAGTTCTTACCCGGTTATGTCACGCAAAAACAGGTTACGAAACTATAAGTGAGCAAAGGTTGTTCCGTTCGAGAGCGAGTCGTAAGGCAATATGACCCGATAGGGAGTCTCCCAATAAAAAGGCTTGATAAATATTACTTAAGAGGCACTTTGTATTAATAGAATTAGCATGGAATGCGAGTTCTGGCAACCCAGAAAGACGCCCTGAGCCCCCCGATTACACCAATGTAAGTAACAAGTCACGGCAACAAAAATAATCCACGATCGGAACAAATGAGGATGAATCCAGTCGTGAAGTGAAAAAGGAATAGCCCTCAGAAAATAAACATCAACCACAGGACTGGAAGTCGCGGACGGGGGATAGGAGGGGAACAACAGTGAGGATGGTAAGCGGGTAGACAGACACCAACTACTTGTGTTGGTTTAAAAGACTGTTTAATAAAAGTGTTTCCGGTTTAATTTTGTTGGAACTGTGTTGTTATAAGGCAGGTTCACAAATGAGTGGAAACTGAATAAGGGGTGATTAATCCCATCAGCATACGTAGCTGGGGAGGTTCTCGAGGTTTAAAACGGTCCAGTCGGCAGGTTCCAGAGATTAGTCGCCAGCAGACACAGAGCTAATTAACTAGGGGCGTAGCAAGTATACTGTCTGACTCAGGTTCTTTGATGTATATTATAACGGACTGTGGAGGCTGACTTTCGTCGTGGCCAGTAGGCGCTACAGTAGTGAAACTTCTGGTGGCTCACTTGCACTGTCAGCCACCTGAAGGCACATACTTCCGCCCACTCAGTCAAGGTTTGCCTATATGCCGAACTCACTCAACTGCGAAAGACAGTGACTAACGTGCTTTCGTGAAAGTCTAGACTTCCTAGCCAAGGTTGTCTGAATAACTGCGGCCGCGTGTTCAACACATGGAACCAAATCCTCCTCTATTCAGCCGAATGACCAGCAAACGCGACACCTACAGGTGGTATAACAATGTAAAGCGTCGCTTCAAAAAATGCAACAGTTATCGACAATATAGGAGCTGATCATCAAAATAAACTTCGAAAAAAAAGAGTTTGCACCACCACCTTAATGATAGTATTTGCCAATTGCTTTTCCCTCATTGTGACAAATGCGTCTACTAATGTTTTATTAAATCAAATTTATTAGCTCATAGATGAGGATGGTATGACATTCTGAATAGCGAAAATCGTATTTCAGGTCACTTGTCCAATGAGGTGCTAGTGTTGGACGAATCTAAAAGACAATACTTTTGCTTTAGGAGGTAAGAGGCAGGGAGTTTATGCACAATTTTCAACAGGGAAGAAGAGCAAATCGTAACTACCAACACAGGATCAAAAAGGAGAGCAATTAAAATGAATAAACTTCGCTAGATATTACAGGGGAAATTGTTTCAGAAAGCATAGCTGCTCTTTGAAGCATATGAGCATGAAAATATTCGAGACGACTGAAATTGCCAATAAGAGCATGGACAATTCAGGAAGTGTGTTCGGGCGATCTGAATAAATAGGAAGTTTGCTTCGAAAAAATCCAAATCATACATACGGACTCGGGCACATAGAAGGTTTGAGAGTGCATTTCTAATAACTATGTGAAAAGAACGCTATGGACAACTGAGAAAGTTAAGGGCTTTATGATCCGCAGAGAACTGGAAGCGTCTTTTTAGTCAATACTAACTTATAGGCTTCCAGCTACCTGAGCTGTTCTATTTTCCCCATGACATTGGGTTAGTTCTTGTATACTGCAAATAGGGATAAATTGGCTGCCTCCAAGTCAAACCCACTAATAAGCAAAAGGAAGTATCCTGCGGAAAAACGAACCTCGCTCGCTTCTGTAGGGCTGACTATTATAGCCCGCATTAATTTTCACGGCGATAGAAAGTTTGACTTTGCTTGACGATAAAATCTACAACTACACCGTTAACATAGAAATGTATAGTACCTTTTCTGCCAGACAGGAAATTATAAGCATTTTAAAGCGTCTATTTATGCCCAATTTAGGGACAAACAAACAACTTCCGATAATTGATGGTGGACTTATTTGAAAATACTATGACATATAAGTATGCTCTGACTTTCATTATAAGCCCTTGTAGAAATTCGTAAAGAAGAAATGTTGTGAAGAACGCTACGTTTAATTTAATGAAATTTTAAAAATCACCAGACGAGGAAGATTATCCCGCGTGCCTTTACAGCAGCTCGTATGCAGTGTTTTGTTTGTATCACTCCTAAAACTGTAACAGCGTTTACATCTCTAGCAGAATTGTTGTGTAAATTGATCCCGTCTTCTAGTTTTCTTTGTACAAATCTGGACCACTCATAATGTTGTCCAGTCATTGATTTCCTCCTGGTATTCTCGGTCAGGTTTGTTGAATAGGAAGTGTACTATGGCTATCACAGACCCCTCTATCGCCAAGCGATCACGTGCTTCTGCTTGCTTGCTAAAGCATGAATGGCTTAGTTGCAAAGAATATGTAAGTTCTATCTAACCACTTAATTTACAAGAGCACGAGATAGACGTTTTCATACTGCAATCGACATATGATTGAGTAGGAAACACTACAGATGTTAAAAAGAGATCATCGAGACTACTATGTCGTCTACTCAATACTTTTGCTGTATTTTTGAGATTTCTGAAGTGGGGCCTTATTTTAAATAACAAGTGTTCACAAATGTATGTGTTTCTCTGAGTGAGCGCAACACTCAAAACGCATCACCCCTACCACTTAATAGACTGCAATGGCGTAGTCTGTCGTCAGCTATCCTTAAAGTCTTTAAGAAGGTCCATGGTCAGAGTCTATCTTTTGTCATTTGGGTCACGGTCTGCTTTTAGGACAGCATTAAATATTTCGCATTGAGACCGTCTAAATAGAAAAAAGAAACATAGTTGGGGATGCATGTTTTATAGATTCTGGTCCGTGGAACTTGTTCAGCTCGGGTGAGATAGTGGTCCGAGTCCTTCAGCCAGCATGATTTCTGAATTCTTATTTGAAGCGAGGTTAGACATGAGTTTTCCGTCGTCCTAAAAAATGTGGCAACCTAAATACTTAGGCTTAGAACCGGCACCCTATCGGCAAAGCGAACAAGGACAAATTATTTTCTTTGCGTTCTAAAATTCAACTGTGGCATTTTTGCGACATAAATTCAGAATCAGCAAGAAATACATGTTAACGACCGGCTCGGTTTTCTCTCCTCGTGTGGCACACGAGATTGCGCATACACTTTTGATAGTAAAAGCTTCCGGATATATTACGGTTACAACAGGGGCGCCTGCATTTATTTCTTCTTGCTGCTAGGTCATTCTTTCGTTGGCCACATTTTGTTGCTAGACCCTTAACCAGACAAAAATCTTTTTGAAACTATGGTCTCGAAGCTATATTGTTTATCCTTGAGGTGTGTGCTCGCACAATCACGGACACAGTGGTACAGTTTTACAACCCTGGGCTTTGAAAGACATCTGCTTAAGTCAGTATCCAGGACTAAGTAAACAGGAAGGGGATCATTTATACACAGCATTTTCTGCGTTCGTGCAGGAGAACGTTTTTGTGCACACGAAGATAACATTTGAAATGACGATGTGTAGTGGCTGCGGGGATCTACATAGGGTTGGCTGTCGGTTGAGAAAGTTCTCCTGAGGGAATTAAGGCGCTTTTCACTAATAGGATTCTGACTGTTTCTCGTTGAGCAGCGTACCCCGCCAACGGATGATTCGGGTGAAAAATCGGTAATCCTGGCTTCAGGACCGCGATTGGAAATTTGAGCATTAAAATACCGTTGCCTTCTTGTCCCAAAAACCGCATTGTCGAGTGCATTTTCTAGTATTTGACTTCCTCTAAGTGCTAACTATGAAACATTAGAACTAATGGATGCATTCCCTTTTCACTGGTACTGGAGGTACCTAGCATCTTAAACTCAGACAGCAGGTCGTACAACTAGAGTGGGTGGCGTTCGAATCTAGTCGACGTTATCAACAGCTTCTTTCTCCGATGCTGTTCCAATAACCTTTTTGAAGAAAGGAGAAAAACTTCAATATGCATCTGTGAGTATTTATTAGACACAGGAGTTCACGCGTCCATAACGCCTACCGCATGTGGGCTCAAAAAACCTACCAGCATTTTAAATTTTTGCATGTCATTCTGTGACCACGGTGGCCTGTTCTAGTTATATAAGGTAGACTTATAATAGGCTTATATAGAAGGCTTATTTGAACAGCTTTTTGGCACAATAAAAGGTCAAATCCAGCGATCGGTGTGCATGATCTCTCAAGAAACCCAAGGAAGGCCCACATAATTGAGTCGTTTATCAGCTTTTATTAGGTTTTAAAATATTTTTTGCCTAAGTCAAGCCTAAGAAGGATCTAATCTTAGGTAAAAGTCTTCTATATTTAGGAGACTGTCTTCCGGTCTAGACATAATGCAGAACACGCTCATCTCTCTATGAACTAAAGTTCATTTTGGAATCTTCAGACTGTCGTGTAGTAATTAGTTATAATGAAGGCAGTCAATAAAAATGATAAAGATTAACGCTCAGTGTCCAGTGATTTCAAGCTCAACAGGCCTTTTATACGCAGGACATGATTCAGACATGGTCATCGAGAACGCATGCTGTGCGAGCATTATCTCATGATCGGCATATTCTACTTGACTGATCGGCCCAGATGACTACTGTTTCCGCTGCCTGTCTTTTGCGTTTTAGGGTTTCGTGTGGCACACAGTTTCTCAGTACACAACATCCATTTTCAGGAAGTTCCGAAAATTGAAGTCTCTGTCCGCTAAAGCGCATGACAAAGGAAGAAATTTACAAAAGAAGTCAGAAAATTAATACGTGAGGCAAAATGAAGAACCTCATTCAAATCGGTTTTGTATGAAATAAGACATAGTAAAGTGAGCGAAAAGTCAGGCAATTCTTAGCTGACAGTTCAACCGTCACAAGCGACGGCGCTCACTTTGTGCCCCATTACGCGTGATTTTTTATGAGGTGGACTTGCGAAGCATCTGCCACACTCTCTCCCCTCACTCACCCTACCCCGATGGGATGATAATGTTAGGATGACGGGTGGTGGGATAGAGCGACATTGAGATCTTAGGGGAACCGCGTCCTCAATATCCACGCCATGCTGAAGGAGATACAGCTGTGATTGAACGGTCAAATCGCTAAAAGTGATGACTAAGGCTTATTGATGGGACTATTCTGACAGAGGCATCGCTATACAGGCACGTTAAAGATCTCACACAAGCACCTACAATCCAATCCGGGCGTCGGGGAGGACCTCGATCAAACCGACAGGCATGGCACACTGCTCTAAAGACTGGAGTACTCACCCTGGACGCCAACCAAATGGCCGCTGCCAAGCCCCCCAAGGACCTGAATGCTACGGCCCAGTGACGCGAGCATTCAACCCCTGCTATTGCCTCCATACTGCAACGGACATTCCAGATACGGATCGGTCTCCTGGGACATCTCAGTCCCAATGTAAAGGCCGCACGACCAACCCACCCCTCATCTCACAATAAACCACCACTTGCACCACAAATGAGGAAGTTCCTACCATCCTGAAAAACATTACCGACGACTGCTTCTGAGCTAGGCGACGTGGATTCAACTCTCACCACTTCCCATTGCGACTGCACAGTTGAATAAGTTGAACCTGGTCGGTTTCTTGCAAATTCATCGCAGATACCTGGTGAGCAAGTGTCTAGAGTCCCGGCATACACCTTACATGCCCACAATGTCTTAAGACATTCGGACACCGCATTGGTCTACTTGATCTTATGTGCATATACGAGAGCGGGATTAATCACCGCGAAACCATAAACAACCCAATTCCATTACGAAAAATTGCCTCTGTCACCAGCACTAATAACTCCACCACTAGCATGGTCGCCACTACAACCTGGCTAGTCACATTCTGGTATTGTCCTTATTGTCACCGTGCCAGAGAACGGCCTGGGTGCTATCTGGGGAATCCATCGCCCTGAAATCTACGAGTCAGTGCAGGAGATTCAAGTTACACCCGTTCCATATGGCCATACTTTCCGGGAACACTCGGTCCGCGCATGGGTCTATTAGACTATATGTGCCTCCATGAAAATTATAGGTGAAAACCGCAGTCCAGAGCCCATCACTGTACCTCGTTCTACCCTTCTACATACATCTCCCTAGACTAAATATGAGCTTACTCCACAACGTTCGAGTGCATTCCACCCCGCAACAGCATTCCTTTCTCCTGCAGAAATCCTGTGATCCACCTTGTCATCATCATCATCATTATGGCGGGAGAAATGTTCAAAGCTAATACATGCACATCTCGCCTGTATGGGGCGCATGTCCTTCAGTGTAGCCTAGAACATGCAGTGGGGACCAAGTTGTGTGTGTGACACAAGCAGTCTGACTGTTTATTTCTGTCATTCACTGCACTCAGTCGCATCGCTAGTTGGCTGACAGACTCAGACAGCCGGCTGAGACATGATTGAGGGTGTCTGACACACAGTCATCCAACTTCATGACACATTCCTCACAGTAGTAAAGCTGACTGGCCAAAAGCCGTGGCTTAGAAGGTTTTCAACTGACGGTATGATTCGAAAGCCCTCTGGAGTGACTGAGAGTCAGGATGTATAGCTCTCTCTCAAAATGACCTTCATGACACTCTCGGGCATGTGAGAACCGAGCCAATGTTGCAGTAGCCCGGCGCATGCAGTGAGGACTGGGGGGGGGGTGTTTTGGCACGCATAGACAGGTTTCTTAGCTTTGTCAGCGAGCGCGTCCGAGCCTACATCCAGCCGTCTTCATATTGTCATCGGAGGAAAATGGGTGATGGAAGAGGCGATGGGGTTGACGCACAGCAAACCCGCCTCAACATAAACCTATTTAAGCACAATTAAACAGCGCGGCGCCCGCTCCATGGGGCAAACAGAGGGCGTCATCGTTTGCGACATCCGAACTGCCAGGTGGGCGAATGACCGGGAAGAGTTTATAATTGATTACAATCGGCCATTGAAACCCGTACTTTAGACCTGCAAAGACAAAGCAGTGCAGTCAGGCACGGGTAAAAAACAGGAGATCGCGTGGTTTGCAATGATTCCCGTCACCGTTCTACGCATTGGTCATATTGTATGATCATTAGCTTCAATGCGAGCTGTCCTGCGGCCCTCGTTTGTTAAATGTACAGTCTCCACTCCAGTTGAAGAGCATAAAAAACGACATATAAACATTTTCGTACCGCCTACCGGTGGAACCAAATAACTCGCAGTGTCAGAGCGGCTACTTTCCGGAGTTCGCACTGGTTTTTTGGAATTCCATTAATTTATCAGATGTATTGATGCAACGTCTGTACGCCTGCGTTAACAACGTTAACATGCGTTCTCCAGGCGTCCATGAAGTGACTGCTTGTTCGTTCAACTGTCACCCCTTGTGTCCCTTTGCACAACGCAAACGTGCTCAGTGTATCATTAGATTTTCTGAAAGGATGACCTGTGGAATACCTATTCTAACGGTTGTGCGTTTTTGCAGCCCGAGAGGTCCGCGTTTCAATGTCCGGGGCGTAAATTTATTAATTATCGGGCAAAGATGACGATTCCAGCGACCCATGGTATGGTATGCTTCCCCATACACCAAGGACCTATCAGAAGCGACCGAGTACATCAATGCGGAACTAAGTGCTGGAATCGCCCACCGCCCCAAAGCTACCACGAGCGGTAAGGTCATTAAAATCAAGGACCAACTAAATTCCAGGGAATGGTCGGGTGCAGTGCATCGTATCTTGAGCCTAAACTGTTCTTGTGATTATACAGGACAGGCTGAACGCATGCTCGGATTACGCATACGCGAACACTAGTTGGCTGTGCGACGGGGTGATGGATTAATCACAAATGGCTGCCCACAGCATTTAAACGGGTCACGAGTTTAACTCGGCAACCACCATGATAATCGCCCACGCCAGAGGTAAGGCAAGTCAAGAATTGATTGGGGCCTGGACTTCGAATTAGAACTCGGTCAATCGATGTGTCGGTCTGGCGCTGGAATACAGAGCCCTACGCAGTCACTTCCAGATCTGCGTCACTGATGTTTGATTGACTCATAGTGCTTACAGCGGTTGCTTGTTCTGTTGCCGGTTTTAGCTTTGAAGGTGGACTCCTGCAAGAGTTTGAAAGCTCGAGCAAATAAATAAATGGTTCCGGCGATCGAACAGTCTTCTTTTTCCCTTCTCACATGTACACCTGGAATTCGAACATCAGCTTTAATTCGAGTGTCTCTGTAGGTGGGACGTGCTAACTATTTGTGGTTGCTGCACGACTGCCCGCGTCCGTTCTAGATACGGAACTCCCCCTAAAGGCGACCGGCCGACAGAAGAAAAACAGGTCTTGCATAGAAAACTCCCGTTGCAAACAAGTTTCTTAGTGTTTCTCAACCTGTTCAAGAAACTAAAATGGAGTACACGTATGAGCACCCAGCACCACGCTCCTCAAAGGCAGAGAAGTAACAGATTATCTGGAAGTACTGAAAAAGACCAGTCAAAGCACATGTACAGAAACCCGGAGAAGAATACAGGGGATGGCAAAGATGCGTCAGATCGACGCGCCGCCATTCATGTTGCACACACCAGGGAGGAAGAGTCAACAAAGAAACGGCAACGTTCCTGGGAAAGCAGAAGAAAGAAAGAATATTTCCTTGTCGCTCTGGGAGGAAAGATGAGGATTATAATTCCTCATGAAGGAGGGTGTACCGATTGGGTGACGGCGCAAGTCGCTTAAAGACAGAAGGTATGGCAGATGTCGTCGTTTTCGTCTATGGTAGGATAAAACACTTACTTAGTAAAACGTTGGTAGGTGCGTACAAGTAAATAAATGTGCTAGCAAAGGCAATGGCGCGTACCTGCGGGCTGGCCTCTAGTACCTCGGGTTCCGGTTGGCCATGGAACTGACGGTGCAACTTGCCCGACTGCAAATCCGCAGTGAATTGGCGAATGTGTTTTGGATCCCTGAATAAGAAAACCAAAGACTGATTTGAAGGATCTCAAACAACAGTAAGTATATATTATGAATGGATCAGTAGTGACAGATTGACAAGGCTTATTGCCATGATGTGCGTAGTGATCACAGCTCCGTTGTAGATCCATGAGTGCATCCTCAGCTATCCCCTTATGACTGCAAAAGGCGACGCGCCCGCATAAGTTTGTTGTGGTACTTCCTACAAAATGACTAGTTGTGCATTACCTTTCTCGCAATGCGGATGCGGTATTAATATTGCGCACCATACGAAAAACACAAAATGTCGCACTGAATATTATTCTTCCGAAGGTATTATTAGTTTGCAATAACTACATTCGGCGTGGACCGCGAAATTTCGTCTGGCGGAAGTTGACGAGGAATGACGTTCTTGTAGTAAGTGTAACTAAGTTGTAGAGTATCGAAGTTACAAACCCATCTCCAAACTGCAAACGGCTTGGAGCGGACGAGGCAGTTCATCAACCATACCTATCGTGCTTCTAACAATTTGTCTGATTGTCGGTGTGCAGGGCAAACAGTGAAAAGGAGGGACGCGAAGGGGGGACTGAAGAAGGAAGAAGGCACAATTAAACTCAAACCCACTTCAAGGCCTCGGAAACGTCGCCATGGAATAGGTACATGTGTTGGAAGGAGTCGATAGCCAAAAGAGGCAAGTCCGCCAATCCTTTGCCCAGGTGCATCAGTGGATGCGAGAATTCCTTACCGTCAGCGTAGAGCACCGAGAATTGGCCTGAGCAGTGGCAAGTGTCGAAAATAAAAAATTAAGAGCCATTACGTAGAAATGTCCTGTTGCAGGCTAATTATTAGGAGCAACACAGACATTTACCTAAGCGGCACACAATCAAGTTTTCCTGTATACGCATGTATGCATAGAACGAGTACCGATAAAGAAAAACTGGGCTGGTCGAGGACAGTTGATTCGCTAGAAAGGACCATCCCAGTTTCCTTTAACTTTGTCGGCACTCGTTCCCCGGTTGCTATACGGCTTCCTGGAAGGGCTTCAACGTTAGCCCAAGGTGAAACGGAACGAGAATAGCCCATAACCTAATCTGTCAATGTCCTCTCAACATTACATACAGTGCGTGACCGATCTCATGAAATGTTGGTCAAAATTCCGGAATGCGTTTCCGATTAGGAAGGATTACTTAAGTGGGGTTGTTATATTGAGCACCATGCAGCATAACCCTATAACATTTCCGACTCGCTAGGATGTCGGCTTTTGAATGCACTTCTTTTTGACCTCCTGCAGAAATCACACTTGGTAAAAAATGACTACTTAAGTAGCATGCATTTTTCCTATTGATTTTCGATAGTCTTATAAATGCAAATATATTTTATAGCGAATATGCACAAAAATATGCTTTCCTTTGCTCATTTGGTAGGAAATCACATTGTCTTCATATTTTATGCCCGATGAAAGTGTATCTTTTGGTTTTCAAAAAGTTTCTAATTATAAGATTTTTAAGACCGCGCAATGTCCATGCATGCAAGACTGCACATGACCGTTTACTAATGCTCCTCATGAAATGTACAACATAATCCGGATCCATTGCCAAATTTCATGAACCCTATGTGGTATCTTCTTAAAGGCCTAGAGGAATATATGATTTTCCTTACGCGGAAAGCATGCACCTTGTAGACTGTAATTGCTAACTGCTGATGCAATGGCAGATCAGGTTGAAAATGATTCGGGAATTTGGGAACTTCTTTAAAACCAAAATATACACTTTCTTCTTCGGAAAATTTGGGACATGACCAAGAAATTTGGCCTCCAGCGCCTTCATCGACATCATGACGGATACCTTTGGTTACGAGGGAGGAGAAGGAGGAGGAGGAGGATGAGGGGGAGGAGGATGAGGGGGAGGAGTAGGAGGAGGA
>CACRXP010000089.1:146616-164068 GCA_902702965.1 Spirometra erinaceieuropaei | reverse complement strand
GAGGAGGAGGAGGAGGAAAAAACAGCGGTGCCGGTAGTTACCTCGGAATTTGGGAAAGTGCCGTTCCATCAGGGTTTTGTACTGAGTGACTGCCTCCGTATCACCAGGCTGGTGGAAGAGGACAAGCAATGGCAAACCTAACTCAGTAATCTCCTCCGCGTTGGCAAATGTCAATTGGCGCACGAGAGGGGTGCAACGGTCTGCGGCCCATTTGGTCAGATCATTGATCGAAGACAACACCTGTTCCGGACAGGCTTCCCGCTTGTGAGGATTCTTCACAGACCGAAAAACCAAAATCAGAACTTTGGAGGGTGTTCTGTGCATATGCGTATAGATAAAGGACAAAACTCCAAAGCCAAGCTACTTAGAGATTACTTCAAGGATAAATGCTATGCGTCCAAAAATTTACGTGTAGGTGTAAAAAGAAGAATATAACACTGGTAAAAGCATAAAAATCAAACAGGGACTCAGGAAGATGGAGACCTTGTAATACCAACATAGTATCGGACGTTTTGCTACAGCGGTCGGATGCACGTACGCAAGCGTGCGCACCCAACCAGCTTAGAGCCACCCAGTTGCACCGCGAGTGCTCTTCTTACGAAGACACTTCATCCTATTTTGGATGTGAAGATCTGCGACCACTTGACCAGTTTCAGCATGGGCGTACACGCATGCCCAAGGAAACCACAGACACACAGGTCTTCGGAGATGCGAAACACGCACACTTGGATGCAGGACTCTGGACGTCGCCCCTGCAAGTCTGGAAAGACAGCAAACAACAAAGGCGCACTCTTTAAGTCATAATGTAACACTCGCACCCAACCCCTTGGCCTCACCAGCGGTCAATGCTGTCTGAGACAGCAACTCGAGTTTTGTACAGAACAGATCCTACCTCCTGGTGTTTTCCACCTGCTACTTGAGCCTCGGTCCCGGTTATAAAGGTCAATGTTAGCCAACAAGCTTTAACCGTTCAAACCGTAGTAGCGAAGTGCGCGATGGGATCTTTAAAAAGGGGGCTAGATCTTTTGTTGCCGAACAAGAATTCGAATGTAATCTGGTTTGTGTAGGGTGAGGCACTGAGGTTTGTATGGTAACGAGATAAAGTGGATGCTCAGTCAATCAATACATCTCGGTCAACATCCAGTCATATTAACCTTGTCTTTCCGTTGGAATCTGATTGGTGTGAGAGACAAGATTTACACAACGAAAATCTCCCTCAAATCAAGTGCAAGTCAACCATGCTCTCCGCGACAGTGGTGAATATGACTGCTTTCAGTTGACTAACTATCGGTCTACTCGATATGTTCGTGGAGAGCAAGTAGATAAACGTTCCTTCGAAAAATGGGACCATCGAGAACCAGACGATTGAAACTGTGGGGACGACCGGATTCGCACTTTACTGACACGCAATACATTCACAAAGTTTGGCAGTACTATCGACCAAGCACACATTGCCACCGAGGCCCTAGAGTTGGAGCCTTCTTCCAAATACTAGGCGGAGCTTGGGGTCGCCAGCACGACAATGTTCAAACCGTCGCCGGGCGTACACTAGTTCGCTATACTGCGCACACTGAGATCAACTACGACAGTTCAGCTGTCAGAAAAGAGGAGCGCAGAATAGCCAACAGGCGCAGTGTGTGATCCACATGGCTGACAATCCCATAAGATATGTCCCAATATTGGCACGCCACAGAGGCCCAGCTAGCCGTCAAATCAAAGAGGGAGATAGGAACCTATAAAAACGGCACCTCGCATACACCCTGATTGTGAGTCGAATAGCGAGGTCAAAGTTCATGGATAATGATAATGCCTTGGCCACCAAAATAAACAGGCCCTCAGGTCTGCCGAATAAGCAGACATGGGTTGTGCGGCAGTAATGCTTTCAGGCGTGGCTAACAGCTGATCTGACAAACAGATGACCTATAAAAGGCTCACAAGCCACAGCAGTAATATGACATGGCGAATGTTGCCGACCACAAAGCAGGTTTTTTCGGACGCCTCTCGACACAATCTTAAAATCTCACATTGGTGTGGCTTATGACGGATGCAGATGTGCACCGTCATTACCAAATTGCCCAAAATAGTCATTGACCAGCAAACCGTGGCTTAACTGGATTTATGGAACGTTGGAATGCTATGATCACCGCGCTCTGATTAGGCCGGTTGAAGGCAAGTAGCCCCGAAGAGCATAATTTCCTGCCCGACAATAACGCAGACGCTGGTGCACTCCCCTCAGGGTCAGCACTTGCAACTAAGCCTGCATATTGTCAGCGGAAGCACGAAAGTACACGCATATGTGTATTTGTACTTTGGTAGTGACTGCGCAAAAGCCTACGACAAGTGATTGAAATTTTTACTCACCGATTTTTGAATAAAGAGGATTGAAGTTGCATTGGACCTGAAAAGTCAATAAAAGACACAGGTAACTATCATACAGAAGGAATAAAAGTCCCTTTTAGGAGGCAGAAACAGCGACTGGATGAAACCAGAGAGGAGGGACAGAAAAACTGGTCACTGGTAGGTATTTTGGACGAAAACTACAGTGCCTGGAATGGTCATTTCCGGTTAAAGCTCCGTCGTCAGACAGAGGGGGCACATAGGGAACAATTATTCAATCGAGTATTTGCTCTTTGACATGTGACCGCATATAGAGGCTGTAGGACTGAGATTCATAATAAAAATAGACATCCTCCTTCCATCTTGCAGCCAAACTAATTAACCAAAGGGGTCAAGTTGTGTCAGTTGAGATAAAGTTACGTGGCTGCAAGATGGAAGGAGGACGTCCATTTTTATTATGAATCTCAGTCCTACAGCCTTTATATGCGGCCACATGTCAAAGAGCAATTACTAACTGAGAATTTGCTAATAGAGGCGAAGAGGTGAGTTCCAGGAAGTAGTCGTGAAGAAGGCGACACGATCGCTGGAACAAGAGCTTTCTTAGTCTGACGTTTCAGATTCTCACTCGAATCCATCATCAGAGACAGAGTCACATAGGGGTGGTAAATTGCCCAGGTGTGCCTCTGATGATGGATTCGAGTTAGATTCCGAAACGTCAGGCTAATAGAGCTCTTGTTCCAGCGATCTTGTCTCCTTCTTCGAAACTGAGAATTGTTGGCATAAATACGGGATACTGAAATGCTCCATTCTGGGTTGTTTGATGATATGAATGGGCCCTGCCAAAGCCAGGAAAACATCCGACTGGAATGAGGGTTAAGTTAAATGCTGACTGAAGAAAACTACCAGGTAAGCCAGATGATTTAGGCTGCGAAAGAACACTGCTGACAGTGAAATGCCGCGGTCATGCCAAACGACTTGTATGTTGAGTCCTACGGAGGAAAATTTAACTCTAAAAGCGGACGCTAGTCAGCGCTGAAAAGGACATAATAGCAAGGCAATAGCCCGAGGGCTGTTTCTACTATTTACGTGTATTTTGTGCATCGCTACTTTTATGTCGTCTCTCCTTACAGCTAGGTAGTTGACAAATTCAACCGAGCGAACAATGCGCTTTGAAGAGTACTACCTCAACCCGTGCCAAAATATGTTAACTGTACTAGAACTGGCTGTCGTAGTCAGTGTTGCTAATCTCGTTATCACATTCCTAGGCCTGCAAAGTGGGTGACACTGTGGTTAAAGAGGAAACAAACTATATCGCCCACTGTGAGTGCAACAAACCTACTATCATGGAGATCATTGGTGCCATAGAGAAATCAAAGAACAAAATAGCTGGCGAAAACTGCCTTTCACTGAAAGTCTACCACACGAGATTTTGACACAAATGCACAAAACAGCTCATAGACTAACAGGCCATTGTGTATGAACCACCGTTAAAAGTGAAATTGGCAGCAAATTCTTCGAAGTCCCCACCAATTGCTTTCGCCTTTGCCACTAGGCCCGAACAAGAATGAGTGCGACTGTTAGAGGATGCGAAAGTATGTTAAATGCTGTAACTTCTCAGTGTCCTTTTCTTGAGTTTCGCTTCCACGTCTGACCCGGCAACCTTTTTTTAATTTCGTCAGAAATAAACCTGTAAACACGAAGTAAAGTCCTCAGAACAATTATTTGCAGGTTTTCGCCGTTAACCCTAACCGTTTGGTGGGCCGAACTCCTAGCAGCTGCATAAAAATACCGTCAAAATAAGCGTATGGCCTTATTGGTAGGATTTCAGCTAGGCAATGGCAAATCAATTTACGCGTTCAGTTACGTACTACTGACTACCCATTGGCAGATGGTGAATATAACGAGGTTTCAGCGCCGAAGCTAAGGCAATTTGGCTCAAGTATTCATGTCAACCTTTAGAACGGACCTGAGAAGCCTTGGTATTACGACTTTACTCCACCGATCTCAATGCGTCTGACTGACAAAGCACCTAGCTGACGAGCCCTTCCGGTCTTTATCCCCCGCGAATGGAGAGAAGTTTCGACTTGACAAGAGCCAACTTGGGTGGCGAGATGGCATCAGGCTGTTGAATCACAATGGCAGCTTGAGCACTGGAAAATATGAAGTAGAATGATGACTGACGCGTGCATTTGCAGACACTTGATTTACCTACCTCACTCTCTCCTCCTACAGTGGGCGGGCTAACTCATGAAATGTCGACCAAAGCTCCGAAATGCGTTTTCGTTTCGAAAAGACTAATTACGTAGGGGTGTAAAAGTAATCCTCGTTCGGTTACCTCAGGATGACGGCTTTCGAACAAACTTCTTCCCGGCTGCATGTAAAAACTATACTCTCTAAAAAGGCTACTTATGTAGAGCATTTTTCTCATTGAATCCCGATGCCCTTAAAAGGTCCATTACAATTCGTGCAACACATGCATAAAAATATTCATTCTTTTTCTCATTCGGTAAAAAAAGACGTCTTCTTCCAATTTTATACTCGAAAGAAAGGTATAATTCGGTTTTCAAAAACTTTTCCAATTCCCGAATAATTTTGAACCCCGACCTGCCGTTACATTCGCATTCAGGGTTTCCAAACTACAAGCCGTATATTTTCCGCGTACGGAAAACCCATATATTTCTCTACGATATTAAAAGGGTACCATATGGGGTCCATAAAATTTAGCAGTAGATTTGAGCCCTATTGTTAACTTTAGAAAGCCACATTGGTAAATGCAGAGACATGACGTTTTATGAACGGCCAGTTCATGGTATTAAAAAAATCTCACAATTAGAAACTTTTCTAAAACCGAATCATACCCTTCATTAGAGTATAAAATTGGAAGAAGACGTCATTTTCTACCGAATTAGCAAAAGGACAAATACTTTTTTATGCATGTTTTCCATGAAATATAATTGAATTTTTAAGAGAATCGGAAATTAATGAGAAAAATGCATGCTACTTGAGTAGTCATTTTTACGCAGTAAGGCTTTCGCACGCAGCCGGAAAGAAGCTCGTTCGAAAGCCGGCATCCTGAGGTAACTGAATTATTATAGAATTATGCTGCATGATGATTAGTTTTATACCCCCACTTAATTAATTTGCTTTATTTTATTACCGACAAAGACAAGGCAGACTTGAATGGTCATTTTTGGCTTATTAGCCGTCGTCAGCCAGTCATACCCCAACCCCGAAGTGTGCAACACCCGAGGCTCGAACTCGCGACCTGTTGGTTTAGAAGTCCACGCCTCTTAACACTGGGACACGAGCCCGTTGCCCTGTCGGTTTCGATTGGGAATATACAATGGTAGGGGACGCTCACCGATCGTTCTTACGGAACTCACTCGTTCCGTTGTGCCTTACGGGCTCCCTCTCTCCCTCGAGCCCAACCAACAGCCACACAGCGGCGCATGATATATAGACAGAATGCTATTACCGACAAAGACAAGGGAGACTGGAATGGCCAGTTCTGGCTTATTAGCCATCGTCAGCCAGTCATACCAGTCTGACTTGTCTTTGTCGGTAAAAACATTCTGCCTATATGATGTGCCGCTGTGCGGCTGCTGGTTGGGCTCGACAGAGAGCCCATAAGGCACAACGGAACGAATGAGTTTCGTAAGAGCGATCGGTGAGCGCCCCCTACAAATGAGAACTCCGTCTAGAGTCAAAGCAACAGCAACACCGTTTTTCCGGTGAGATGAGGGGTTTGGATACACGACCACCCTAAAAGAGCAGAAAGGCGCAGCCTGCGACCACAGTTTGGCTTGAAGTTATCCAATTAAGGTTGATTAAATATGGTCAATTTAGGGGCTTCATGACTGCTGACATTATCGCTTTCAAGTATACCGGCGTTGCTTTCTTTATTATACATAGATTCTGACGAGGCGAAAGATTACAGGACGCAAAATAAACCCCACTTTACTGGTTTCAACTGGAAAAAAACACTTGGCATGCCTTTGGACGGAAAAGAAAGGCGTCCAATGCTCCTTTTCAGGCAACAGATGAAAATCGGGTTGCTCAGAAGTCCAGGCAGGTAAAACTGGATGCGGACTTACGAAGGAATGGCGTGGAGGTTGCAGTCGCCCAAGAGGAAAGAAAGCTTCATAAAATTGAAGTAGGCCGGCACTGCCCGATCGAAGGAAGGGAAGAAACCGACAAGGGCACGCTCATCTGCTATGCCGTCCGGTGTTTGCTGAAAGAGAAAGGAATGTGAAAAACTAAACGTCAGGCGCGACTGGTAACAGGGGACCTCAGATGGAAATGAAAAAGTTGTAGTTAAGGTCCAACACTGGTCGCTTATGGTCCTTCTGTTTTCGATGCGAGTTTACGAAATTCGTAAGTTATTGTGCTAGAAACTTGAAATAGTCTAAAATTTAACTATTAGAAGATTTCGCAAGGCAGACGGTGAGAAACAGGAGTCTCAAACAAAAAGAAAACAGTCTACAACAAACGTCCTCCATGAAAGTAAATTCATAACTTTCCACAGTCCGCCTTACGGGCTTTAATTGTTTAAGTTGGAGACTACATCAAGTTTTCCTGTTGCGATCATCAGTCTTCGACGTAAATGAGATTTGCCCTACAATTACAACAGGAATGTTGCAGAACAAGGTAGGCCAGTCCAGGGGAGAAAGACGGTCAGATCGGTTAATTCGCCCAACTGACAGGTGTTATTGTAAAGTTCCGAAATCGAGTAAGGTGTGCAAAGTTGGGCGAGTCAGAGGTTCGGTCCTGTCTCTTAACAAACAATTACTGGGCGTGCGAGCTCCCCATTCCCTACAGTCTGCCTTGTGAATGATTCGAATGAGTGGACAGTCAGACATACGGACTTATAACCTCGTTATCGACCACCACAATTTTATTTTAAAAATGATAGTATGGAACAACACGGCAAAGATTTCTCAAAGAATATGTTGTCCTAAAGGCAGATTAAAACACCCCGAAGCATAGATGAGAAGGCCTAAGGAGTTGCCTCCAGTTTGTTCCCTAAAGCTATTAAGTTTGGCCCGAATTCCACCTGCTATCAGTCGATAACGATAAGCACTCACTCTCTTCTTTGCCGGAGAACTTAAATATAATCTACCTACGCGAATGCGGATGAAGCATTTGAGAGAAATAACGGCAGAAATCGGAAAGTAGGATACGTCTACGATACCATAAAATACGGGTGGTTCGACCGGGCAATACCTCGAAATCTAAAAGTGTGAGGTGTGTGATTCGGCTGTTGAGGGGGTCCTGCTGCTGCCTTGCTCAAATTAGCAATTTTTGGCATCAACATAGTGCCGCACTCCGAAGACCAACTTCAAACTTTTCTAATAAAAGATGCCTCGTTTTGTTACTTTACCAACACATTACTCTGCTTTGTGCGGGATATGGGCCGAGTTTGTTGTCTTCATAGCCGGGAAATACCACTATTAATTCCCTGAAGACAAGCGCATGCCTCTGTATTCGAAGCACAAAGAAACGACGCCCAAGATGAAAGGTACACCTCCAAACAGACCTTACAATAAGAGATCAGCTGCCCGTAATTAGAGAGTAAGGGATCATCTGCGCGCTCCGGATCGTACAGTCAGCGAATATACGTGATAGACATAGGAATTCGTGCGATGTGCGGAGGATTCGACCTGCCTCCGAGGACGGTCAGTCGACTTCGCTGTTTAGAAAGACCCTAATGAAGCCCGTTCCCCCCTCCCACCCCCTTCGATTTGACACCCTAGAGTTGCGTCTTCACTAACTTCAGTTCGATAGATGTTTACTGGCTTTTGTTATTGTTTGCGAATTGAAGACAGCTTCGTGTAGTGACTTCCAATTGAGTTACCATGGTTCCGTTCTATGCCACCATAAACCTTTTTTACATTAAAACAGGAAACTGGCTACTTTCCCTTCATACAATGAGTTTGGTTCGTGGTTAATTCGTCCTAAGTTATGACAATAATCCGTAAGCTCTTGGATAAGAACCAACATTGTGCTAAATGTCGAACTCGCAAAAGCGAGGGCTATGCTTTTGTTTCCCTTGGAACGGAGTCTAGATTTTTGTCGACAACTTTTTAGGTAAAAAAAGAAAGATTACTACCCCTCCCCTTCCTCTTCCCTCGCTTTTTCCCTTCCCCTCTTCTGGAAATAAATCCGTGGCAATACTTTCAAAAAAGTAGAATAAGCACTTCCAACACAGAAAGGTTGTTTCGAAAAGAGGGCAGATAAAAAAACCAACGTTAAAAAATGTATGCATCCAAAAGAGTGACTGAGTCCTGGGAGCTTGCGCCCAGCCTCGGCAAGTGTCGAGCCTACTAACAACTGTTTAAGTATAAAAACAGAAACTACTCTTTTAAAGGGTCCCACTGGTATGAAGCAAAAATTCGGCTGGCAAATATCTGAAGTCGAAAATCCATGGGGAAGTGAGTGTTCATACATAGCGGAAAACTGGCAGTATGGTCCCAGTACTGGCAGAAACCTGACATCCTATAAACCTCCGTTGAATAAAAAAGCAGTAGAAATGTGGATACATTAATGATAAACTTAGAAAGTAATACGATAAATTAATACTAGCAATGATAGGGGAGAACAATGGGAAAAGAAGTGAAGAAGCAACGGGGAAGGACGAAAAAAAATAAGGATAGGAAACTATAAAAATGGAACGAGAACAAAGAGAGGAAGACGAAGAAAAAAAAATAATCGCAGCAAGTAAGAAGAAAGTGCTTTTTACCGTCATCGGGTGGTAAGTGATTCGCGGTTTCGCATTTTCTTCCAAGTACTCAAGTATTGAGCCAGTAGTTCGTAGGCCCCGATACTCTCGTGACACCGGCGTTCCAAACTTGAAGAGTTTTATCGTGGGATACTTTCTGATCCCATATTGTCCAGCGATATCAACTGGAGGTGGATTCAAAAATGCACAAGGCTGTTCAAAGGATGCGGCCATAATTTTGGCGATGATAACGTGGTGTTGGTGGTAGCAGCAGTGATAAGATCATAGATAAATTGGACGAAGGCTGGAGAGCAAAGACAAAGTCGTACAACCACCCGAAAAAAGACAGTTGACTGCCGTTGTCTGTAACTTCGAATGTGCACTCTTACTCTTTGAGTTCGTGCATTAAACGTAAGCTATACGGTGCGTCAGAGACGTTGAAGTTTGGGGAAACGGGAAATTCTGACATTTTAAAAATATCTCCGCGGTATATGCAACTGCGGTGGGAGGCAAGGTACCGCGTATGTGCGCACCGATTGTGGGAGAACGGGCTTCAAGCCAAAACAATCGGAGTGGGCAGACTGTGCGGAATGGCTAGTCACAGTCGGATATTGTTTGAAATAATGTGACAGGCGAGAACGTACATAAAAATTTTGAAGTGTTCATTGATTTTGCAAGGACGGATCTCAACGGACCCTCCCCCCATATCCACAGGCAAAAACCTTTTTTTTTTAAAACAAAGAACCCGAGTGAAAGTGTATTTTGAGCAGGGAACGGACACGTTAAAGTCAGCTGGCTGCCACACGCATTGAGCGACAACATCGTAGGGTGAAAGCAAACTTATACAGTTAGGTTTGCCTCATTCGTTTCAGTGCATATGGCAGCTGTGGGCTCGCTGTCCGATGTCCCAAGTACGGGCGTTCGCTACTAAAATTCCAAGGATGTTCGGGTTCCGGAGACCATAAATAGCTCAAGTTCAGGTACAATTAATGTCCTCTATTTCAAAAGAAGCATTTCATTGGTCTGACCTTTTGAATCCTCATTCGAACCCATCAGAGACAGTCGCAAAAATGGTAATGGTGGCGCAAGAGGAGCAGTATTTATAGGACAGACTCATCATGCGTCCACATACTTGCTGTAGCTAGCAGCACGACCGGCCTGGAGAAGAGAAGTGAAGAATGGGGCAGTCATTTATGAAGCAAATCGGATCACCGTTGCCAAACCTAAAAAGGAAGCTCGTAAGTCCTAGACGCTCCCGACCCGCAACGTCAACCCCCAACCCCGCCCCGCATGTCCGCGCTCTCAACGAACATTCCGCGCGCAGATCGACCTCGTCCGACATCTCCGGAATTAATGCACCACTACGACGATCGCCTTCACCGTCGATGCTCAACACCATCGTGTTCCACTACCGCCGCCGGTCACCGTCATCTCCATCATTCCTGCTACCACTTAGGCGACGACGACGGCGACCACTACAGCTCCCACTTCCACCACCGACCACAACTCTCCCGGCGGCCCGCCAACAACCATTCTCACCATTACTACTTCCACCTCCAGCGATGTGGACTTGGTCCTAACCTGTCCCCATTGGGATCGCACATTTGCCTCACGCATCGGTCTGGTCGGCAACTTGCGAACCCATCGCACTGCGACAGGCCCACCAATGCCAGGAACCCCAAGTACATTGGCCGAAACCGCCTTCACTGCCCAGACAGTCCACACACATTCGTACACGTGCGCATTCAAAACAGCGGAAGTCACCACAGTAAAGACACACCTAGCACACCTTGCGCATCAACCATCCCTCCCATCCCCAACCCAATTAACTTCCCATTGAGCAGTGAGCCCACCGCTGCAGTTTCACAGCGAAAACCGACCTAACATCCCCAAGCCTATCTTGCCTATATCGTCACCGCACGTTCACCCCACGCATCGGCCTGGTCGGTCACTTGCAAATCCGTCGCGCAGAGACTGCAAAAGCGGTGCAAGAAGCACCGGCATACACCTACCGCACTCGGCTCAACTGCCCAGACTGTCCACACACATTCATTCACCGCATGGCCCTATTAGGCCATGGCCCCAGCCTAATCAACTAACCATCGGCCAGCGCGTCCACCACTGGCAGCACCACAACGACAACCAATACAGCATCCCCCAACTTATCCTGCCCACGTTGTTACCGCACGTTCGCCCCACGCATCGGCCTGATCGGTCACCTGCGAATCCATCGCACAGGGGCTGGCGAACTAGGACCTGGAAAACCGACATACACTAGACGTCATCGACTCAATTGCCCGCGTTGTCCTTGCACATTCGGCCATCGCATGGGCCTATTAGGCTACATACGTTCGCATGAAAACTCGCGGCAGAACGCTGCCGCCTATACCAAACCACAAACTTCCATCAACGGCACCTACAACACACATGACCACACGCAATATCACACGACGCAAGCACGTAATTGGCACCTCTCGCGTAAGTGAGGAGCGTGTTCCTCGGCTCCTTCTCCATGTGGCTCCTCTGCTGCACGTGTGATCCGAGTCTTAGATTATCACGGTACACTACGCGCCGTGGCTTGGTAGGTTGTCAACAGACGATGAAACCCAGACCTCAGTCACCCCAGAGCGTATTTGTGCGGGGCGGTTGACTGATGGATTGTGAGTCCGGCTGCAATGGCTCCTTCTCAACTTGACCTGTGGCACTCGCACCCACGCGAGATCCATGCTGCCTACCCCCCTTTTGTGTGAAATTCTGGTGCTTGTGTTTGGGGGGCCAGGTCCTGTATGTGGCACGCGTGGACATCAATGGTTATGTCAGCCAGAGTCCATTCCCTGCAGCAGACAGTGGCTGGGACCTAGGAATGGGAATAGAGAATGGGGTCGACGTCCCGGGGCATTTTTCTCACTATAAACACTGTGACGCACTCGAACCTATCACGGTACTCTAGACGGCGTGGCTTGGAAGGCTACCGATTGGCGCAATAACTCGGACTTCGTAGTTAGCCCAGTGTGTGTTTGTATGGAGTGGCGGATTGGTGGACTGAAAGTCCGGCTGGAATGGTTCTTTTTAACGTGGCCTCTATGGCACTATCACTCCGTGGGATCTGGGCCGCCTCCCGCCTGGTCAGTGTGCGTTGTGGACCAGGGGGTGTGGTGGCACGCCTAGGTTCGGGTGTATGTCGTGTCAGTCACCTGTGTCTTCTCCTGCCTCCGGTCTTCTTGACTCTGTCTTGGCACCGGGTCAAGGCGGAGGATGAAGAGAGTGCTGTAGATCCACCGCAAGTCTAATATCACTTGAAACCGATTTACACGCAGGTGACCGTTCCTGTTATCACCCTTGCGTGGGGTACACAGTGGACATCGTCTGCAACGATGGTCAAACTCTCATACTTGGCAGCAGCATCTGCCTTCATCGTTGGGGGTTGTGTTTCATACGATGGCTGCTTGTTAGTCGTTAATGGCCGTGACTTCATCACCAGCATTTGACGCAATGCCGCAAAGTCTCAGCACAGAATATGGGGTCAGCAGGTCATTGCACTTGTTAGTTGACTGCGGGCCGAAGGACCACGATTCAAGTAGCTCGTTATGAGGGATGATGTCCTTGTCTGCCGCAAAGACTGTGGTGGCCCAAAAACTAAATTGTTCAGGATAACGACTAATACGACGCAAGTACTGATCTTCAACGGCAACCACCCTATCAACCACAAACGCAAGTGCGTAACGGCGTGTCAAGACGCATTGTACTGGACCGAAACACAAGGTTGTTGACTTAGAATGTCTTCGACGAGTGCTTAGAGCGAATGATTACCCGCGCAACTTCGTAAGACGATGCATGTGTAAACGTGATGAGGGGACAAAATTCCACTAGTCCCAAATGTTGCCTAGCGCTCCCGTATGTGAAGAGCGTCTCAAAAGCCGTCAGTTGTCTTCTCACGCCACTTGGAGTTGGAGCTGCAGACAGAACGGAGGTGACCATCATGGGTCAGGTTATGAGGACGAAAGACCTACTGCCACGGTAGGAAACTTCTGGGTCGTTTATCAGGACACGGTGCAGCTGAGGACAAAAGAACTACTTCCGAAAAACGGTGAGATCACTTTCCACGCGAATGACCGAACATGCGGCGACAGTGAGAAGGAGTGACGCTAGTTTTTAAGTCGCGGCTCTTTCGACGGGACAAGGCCAAGCCTTCAAGTTTGATGAGGTCGGAATCATCGCAAGAGGTGACAACCGCGTGAGCCGCGAACTATTTGAGTCCTGGTTCTCCGGTCCGCAGCCAATCCACAGGCGCAATGACCTCTCGCCTCTATATTTCGGGTTGAGGCTTCACCTGGGCAGAGCGATCAACCGCGGGGGTGACCAACAGTTACAGTGACAGCGCGCGGAATTGCCGAGAAATTGTCAAGCTAAGAATCAACAATTATGAAATCAGGGTCATTAAGGACTCAGGTGCGAACTAACAAGCCCTTACCACATCAAATGCGATCCCCCAGCGATGAAGGCGAGTGCTGTTAATTATTATAGGCGTGTGGCAGCATGGCGAGTACGCCCTATATATACAACGCTTTTTATGCCTCGATTACCCTTTTCTCCGACTGCTTCTGAGAATGGGCTTGGATGGGAATCCGAAAGGTCAGAAAAATGAAATTCTTGTTCCAACAATCACAGCCTTCTCCTGAACCGTTTCCTGATACTCGTTTATTCACTTCTATCGGCAATGTTCTCCATTCGCCTATCACGTGCCTGGAAGTCGAGTCAAGTAGCATTGAGAATTATGCCGGAAAGGTGGTGCGTGTGGTGTGGAGAATATGGCAGTCAGAAACTGCACTTACCTTCTATTTCACAGTCAACCTTGGCAAGAGCCACCGCGCCGCTCTAAATAAGGGGTCAAATAAAAAATAAGCTTGGAGAGTACAGACGGCCCTACCGGGAATTTTACGGCAGCCTGCGAGCTTGCATCCTCAAATATGGGTGCCAGAAGCTGGCTAAATCGACACCAATCCGCATAGAAGTTGACCAGAAGCGTGTCATACGAGTCTGTAAGGAGCAGCATAAGAGCAATTACGCGTATAACAAACCTAACAGGCTTTGCATGTTGTTTTGCGTCAAGACGATGACGCTGGAAGATGTGCAGAGACAGACCCATGATGCCTACAAAATTACAGAGGAGATTAGGGTACAACGCGCATAATCCTGCCGACGAAGTCACTGCATACAGATGCGCCAATTTATGAACATGAACAGTACAGTAGATGACCTAACTCATGAAATGTCGAGACCGGTATTTGAGTTGAGGGGACGGTATATATTTGGTGCGGTTATTTTTGTTTTTAGAATTGATTCGAATCCCAAAAAGCCCTTGTCATGTTAGTTCATTTTTATTCGGGGAAACGGACCAAATTTAGGCAAATATTGACATCGCCGGATATCCGCTTAATTTCCTATTCTAATAAGTATCCCCTGTTAAAACCTCTTATTTGCACGCGTTGCGTTATAAAGGAACTTTCATATAACAAAGAAAAATATCAAAGGAGGCCACTCTGGAAACGGAAATTGTGACTTTTAGTTCATGAAAATCAGGTGGAGTCAAGTATATAAAAACACATTATTCTCATGAATCAAGAAGTAATTTGCCCCTCCCAAATTCCATTTAGCAAAACTGTAACTTTTTATATCGTTAAACGCGGTAATAAGGTTGTTCAACTGTGCTTGTTTTACTACACCGGGAACTAGTAGGCGTAAACACGTACATATAGATTGCGCGCTACATGCTGCCACTTTTCTTCACCACGCCGTGCAGCAAAGATGTCAAAACAGTTCCTATCGGAAGTTGACTTTGAGCGGATGCGAAAATTGGCAGCCGAAGGGCTGCCGCGTGAGTCGTTAGCTAGTATTTTCAACATTGGCCAGGTCACTCTTTGGAGAATTATTAATAATAAAACAATGCCTAGAACTAAGCAAGGTGGGCCAAAACTGTCAACAAGCAAGCAAGACGACGATTCCATTCCTCGGACACTGAAAAAGTATCATTATATGTCCCTCAAGGCTATTTCCAGGGAACACCTGTCAATGTTTTCTACGCGCATAATTAGAAAAAGAATGAAAGAGTCTGATTTCCATCAGCAAAACGCCATGACGAAGCCATTTTTAAGTAGAAAACTTATAAGAGAACGTTTTTTGTTTGCTCAAAAATATATCGATCACAGACTTTCCTTCTGGAAGAGCATTTACTTTTGTGATGAGGTCTTATTTTAAGACAAGCCTCCGAAGTCGGCCCGGGTGGTCATATGTGGGAAGAACTTTCCACGAGAGCACACTATGTCGACGCCAACTTTCAAGAACTGCCGACGCCTGATGGTGTGGATGGCCATCAAGTTCGGAGAGCGACCGATCTGGCGCTCAACAGAGGAGAGAATAAATAGCAAGGTGTTCATCGACATCGTAAAGGATGCGTTCGCTTACAACGGCATTCATAGACGTCGCATGGACACTGTACTGTTGCAGCATAATGCCCCTGTCCACCGCTCAAAGGAGGTATGATTCCAATTCAGTCTACGACTATAGTATTTTTGACCACAGACAGCCTCTCTGCCTGCGACCTTCGAAGCATTTTTATCCCCGCCAACAGCCCAGACCTAAGTCCCATCGAAAATCTTTTTGCCCTAATCACGAGGATTTGGGACAAGGCAAGGAAACATGTTTTTATGGGACAGAAGTTGACATTTTTGCTTAATAATTACATGGACCAAACTACTATAGACAACCTGGTAGTCTCCATGCCCTTCCGCCTTACAGCAACTTTAAGAGCTAAAGCACAATCAACAAAAGACGAACACGTTGTCTTTGTTACTGTTTTCCATTTTTTGTCGTTTTGTGAAATTTCCCTTCTCTGCTGACAGTTATATTAGACCCTGAATAGTTGGTCTGTCATACAGTCGATTTTTTTATTTGGTGGTTTTTCCTAAAATAACTTATTCCTTAGTCAATAAACAATACTTTATAAACCAAACTATGCCCTGTTTTGAAGCACGGTCGTATATTTAACGCAGTATAACTTCCGTGGATGCGGGGTGGCAGTAACGTGCGCTACAGCGATTTAAGTTCACAGTTCGTGACATTTCATCAGGTAGGTCACGAACTGTACTTTTTAGAGAGCAGGGCGTTCTTGTTCTTTAAATAAAGCCCGACAAGTCTGAGCCTGTCCCTTCCAAGGGTATCCATATTCAGACTTGGTGCAATCGTTGAATCTACAAAACACTTTAGACATTGCCCCCATCCCTTCTGACAGAGTCGAAACCACTTAAATAACCGTCTCAACGGGGAGGACATCGTCTGTTTAGCTATTTTGAGGGTGGGCATGCTATTTCTTTAGGAATCCACTTACAAGTAAGCAGATAAGATTTTTTGACTAGATTTCAAGCATGACATTTGTGTCTGCTGTTTATTTTCAATATAAAATTGAAAGAGCTGTCACTAACAACTAAGCAGGTAGCTATTGGGCTGAGAAATCAAAACAAATCAGAGCTAGGAAAACTAATTTTGACTGAAGCGATTATTTGACAACCCCAAAAATAAAGACTGCACAGGTGGCCTCAAGAAAGTTAGAAGGTCCTGACGACTACGAAGCTAGCCAGAACAAACAATCCACTGGGAAGCACGTATACATGTCGAAGTCCCCAATAAAGACGACCTCACCGGAGTAGATTTAGGGGATGCGGCACCAGACGATGACCACTCAAAGCCATTGGAGCACCATTTACACCCCGGCTGTCAGCGGCACAACAGTGGAATAGATATATGTCTACTCTCTTGGCACCTTAATGATGCGTGAGACTTTGTCTGGCAATTGGAACTCTATGAGGCAGGCAACGTTCTGTTTGTACTGCACCAACGTCCGCATGGTAATGATGTGTGTTGTCCGTGCAAGGAGAATCCACTTTCCAGCATACTATGCGCAGTTGCCTCTTCTTAGTGAAGAGTTCAGCTCGTGTATCCACTATGAGGTCCTTCAGCAGAGATCCGAATCCCTCAGTCCCCGTAAATGCTGTACGATGTGACCAAAGTAATGATGCCAGTATTTGGTACAGCAGTAATCATGGCTGAGGTAGCCGGTCTCGCTAATTCCCCGAACTGTACCTCTCAACGCCCGACGGACGACGAATAACGTGCCCAAACCACCTCAGTCATCTTTCTAAAGTGGCCTTCGATATCCTCGTGATGTTGCCGCAGCGAGGACGGACTGTTTCATCTGAGATGAAGTCGACGTACTTCACTCGAGTGATAGTCCTCAAGCAGAGGTGGTCAAATATGCCTCCAGTTCTCGCTCATCTACGTGCAAAATTCGGTATCCACAAACGTAGACAGGGACTGACCGGACGGATGAACGGTATACGCGGA
>CACRXP010000089.1:59880-134309 GCA_902702965.1 Spirometra erinaceieuropaei | reverse complement strand
CAAGACCTACATATAGTCAGATTTGAGGTGCTTTTAATCCAAAATTCGTGGACATATAATGTATTTAGGTAATATGGAATGGACGGTCATACATGAAGAAAAACACGGCCAAATTTGCAGTCATTAATGACCGTTGAAAAAAACTCGGGTGTCGGGTTATCATGGCAAAAACAGCAGCAGAAAACAATAACAATCAAATGGAACCTCAAAGTAACGCCTAGAGTTGGTTTGTCCCGATTCCTAAACATTTGTCCCTCCCCCTGATAGAATTCTACTCGTCCAGTGCTATCCCGGTCGCCCGGTCGCGAGATAGCGTTGCGATTGACTGGATTTTCTCAGCAATCCTAGCGGACACCGTCCACACGGGGACAGTAGGTTGACGCGCATTCCCGGGCGAGTTGAGGGCGTTGAAGCCCAAAGCGATTTAAGTAGCCAGACAGGGGCCTAAATTTCGGACAAAGTGCGTGCGTGCACTCTGCATGTGTGCGTACGCGCAAAAGGGACCCCCAGGCGCGACCTGCAAAATGCACTCGGGTAAGCATCAAGGAGGGGGTGTAACAGAGGAGCTCCTTTCCTCGCACAGATTGATCACTGTTAGCCAGTAAGGTTACCGGCCCTGCACTAGCCCGCAAGTCAAACGGGGTAACAAACGTCCAGCCCTGGGCGACTAAATTATCAGGGCCTGCAGAAGAGTGAACGTTATCTCAATGTCCATTAAAAGTACAAGTGTATTGGGTTTGTGCTACTGTAGGAGTAGGACATCAAACCAAAAAGAGCATTTACAGTGAAAAATTCTTACTAACCAGGAGAGAAACGAGTGGTACTGACGACATCCCTCCGCAACCAAGCATTGCACCCGGAACTTTCAAAAAGACCCCGCCGCACTACGTTATCCAAAGTGATTCATTCAAACACTTATTCACTAGTACTCCAGGCCTTTGGTAAATATAGATATTTCATTGATCGATAATAGTAATGGTGCGACTCTTCGAGGATCATTAAGGAAAGGTTTTGTCCAATACTGATACTTCGCCGGTTCCACAGTCGCATGACAAAAAATGTTGGATCCACCAGCGCAGGACCGTGGCCTCAGATAATTGAAGAAGAAGAGTCGAGCACCGGTGCTCGACTCTTCTTCTTCACTTATGCATCCACCTGGAACTCGACATTTCGCCTTCATTCCTCAGATAATTACATGGGAATGTTGCGTCTCAAAAGCACCGGACGATGTAAGTATTCCAGAAAAACTGTATAGAATCAGAAGCAGTTGTTTATGATTTTGGTCGGAAACAGCGACTTTTTCAAATAACTGCTCGGACTGCGAGCAGTGCTGTAGCGGCCGAGGACGTCAAGGGTAGCACAAACCAAAGAAAGAGAACGCTGTCAAGAGATCCTGACGGAGATAGATCTGAACAGAACCATTAACATCTCTTGATACGCATCTATACACAGGAGAAGAAGGCATGTCGGTTAAGGGATAAAGTGTGATATAACGAGATTGCATGGGAAATTCGTATAATAATCGTTGATGGTATAGGAAGGAAGCGTTACAGCTGTAGAATTACCTGTCTGGGTGAAGAGGCGATACTGACATGCCAGCTAAGTAACCGGTGGGGAGCGCAGCGCTGTGGGCAACTGCAGGGAGGGGCCGAGGGAGGTGCCGATGTAGCCAGGAGAGCGATAGAAGAGGTTTATTGTAGCGTCCCTTGGGCACTGTCAGTGCCCATTGAACTTAGGAAAAAAACCAAAGCAAACTCATTAATTTCAACTGCACTTTGACTTTATTTGTTTAGGGTGTCTGTTTAGCCAAAAGAGCGCGAATTGAGAGCGATACGAGCAATACGTTACGATACGGTGCGGGGGAAGGGATCGGCGAAAGAGGGGAGACACCGGCCAACTTCACTGACACGCGGCTACGCCATCTCCACCCTAAGTCCTCGCGCCAAAATGTGTCGCAGCACTCAAACAACCCTGCTCAGATCAGGGGACGTTACAGTGCAATATTGCGCAGATTGAAACGTGTAAATTAAAACAAACGCAGTGAAAGTCGAAAATGTGCAAAAACCCCAAGTTACCTAAAAGAAGAGTTCAACTAAATGTACCAAAAATGACAGAAAAAAAAATAACTGCCATGCACCCAACGAAACCTAAACCAAACATATGTGAGAAAACAATGAAGTCTCGACACAATAAATAGGAAGTACTAAGACAGCAAAAGGAAAATATCCTTGAAGGGTCGAAAGTTATACACTGGTGCACGCAAAACCCCAAGCGAAGTTGAGTAAGATGTGTGTCACACACTTAAAACTGTTGGTAACGTCGATGGATTGATTTTGTATCGACGAGCCCTTCTTAAATTAATTTGTCTAGGAACCAATGCGAAATAAAAATATTTTTCGCATTCTGTACATGTGCTTGCATTGTAAGTGAATGCCAATACAGTACTTTTCTCCATCTTTCTTTGGTGCCCAACTGTGCGCTCCCGTGGGTTCATCCTCAAACTCGCTCTGCGACTTCCTGCGAGGGTTCTAGTATCACCGTTAAGGCACAACGGAACGAGCATGCTCCATAACCTGGTCGGTGCGCGCCCATCTGCCATGATTTTTCATGTCTCAAAACACAAAGACCTAGCCTTAGAATTTCCTAAAATCGGCCGACCCTATTGACGCAGATATTCAAGGGTGTATTTTAACGCCTTCAGTAAATGCGTGGACTTGTCTGCAGCCACCAAGGCCTGAGAAAGGAATTTGAATTCTGTGTAGTAAAATTATGCCTTTTTATGTTTCATGTTTCACTGCAAATGTAACCTGATCTCGACTACGCGTATATGATGAAACTATTGCTGTAGCCACCATGAATTAGTGCTGTCAAAGCGAATAGGCGAAGTTGGCATTCAAAAGTCAGAGAGCTTCCCCACTTAAGACCCTCCTACGTTGTTTCAAATTAGTCTGAGAATCAGCGAAAAGGCCTCGGAAACTCATGCCTCGGCTGAAACTCAGTAAATCCCTCTAACAAAATTAATTAACAGGAGAACATGGTTTCGACTCTGACTAAATTGCTGACGGCAGCTCTTAACGACCGCCGCCATAATGAAATTTTCAAATTTTGCTGCATGTTCCTTTAGTTTTCCCTACCGGCATCCTGGTTTGTGTGTTTTCAATATTAGAAGATCCTCCGCGTCCCAATCATAAATACCAAACTCGGAATCCTGAAGCAACATAAGTCCAACCAGTTAAGGTCTCAACGGCTGTGCCAATTATAAGACGCATCCTTAAAAGAAAGCGTCAATATACTCGCTCACTTCTGCTCCATCCCCACTCCAACGAAGATCGCAGCTTTACATAAGGTCTTTATTCGATAACAACGGGTACACATCAATAAGCTCTCGTGTGTACTGGTCCAACCCACTAATAGATTACCCCACTAGCGACTCTTCCACTTCGTCCTGTGCCTGAGACAGTTGTGCCGATTGCCGGTATGATATCGTTCAGGAATTCCTACTCATCAGACACGCCGACGTGACAATCAGGCGTATTCACATTCGATTAAATAGGAGGCGCATAAGTTCCCATGGGCAGAAACACTGGTTCCATGAAGTAAGCACTTTTGACCTTACTTTCGCACACCTATTATACCACCAACTCACCCAGACGCACATACTTCCCGCTACATAACTTAGTGCTGCAAGCTTGTGATATTGACTGTCCAGAGGTCATAACGACACACGACACTAATTTAGGATTATGTGTGGTCAAAACTACGGTCTGGCGTCTGTTGTCTTGTACTGCAGGTGGAACTCGATGCGAGATTGTAGTAATCTTAGTACATTACTTGATTCGGCCGCCACATCGCGACTGTCCAGTCGTCTGCCATTTTCCTTCTGTTGATGGTGTGCATTTGTTCGAAAATTCAGTAGCTTATTTGTCTCATCAAATGTAGACCGAAATTCCAATATGTCATCTCCATTCAGAACGATTACTCTGGAGGTGGCAGCAATGTCGATTGTTGTGTAGCATAGTCCCATGATATGTCAGTCAGGCTAGAATACAGACTCTTGGGTGCACACCTTACTAGTCCCCTGAAAAGCATGCAATCACTAGGCAACGACTAATAAAAAAGTATGCATTTTTCCACTGATTTTAGATGCTCTTATTAATTTACATATATTTTGCAGAAAAATATGCCTGAAGTACCATTTCTTGTATTCCTGTAGTAAAGAACTGCGTTTTCGTTAACTTTTGTGCTCAAAGAAATCGTATATTTTGACAATAAGAATCTTGTTTCCAGGAGATTTTCTCAAGACCGTCACATGCATATTCAAATAGTTTTGTGGATATAAGCGACAATCCTGACCCCAGGTGTTAATGTAGAAGTGGAAGGTGAGGCGATCTTTGGGGAAGCTTTATTCATCAGAAGTTTCGTACACATGCTCGAGCAAATAATCGGAGATAAACTAGGTGAGAAATACAGAGTTTAACTAGGCCATCTGCGTTCGCATCCGAGAGTTTCATTCCGTTCTCTTCTGATTGGCCCTCCTCTCGCGCGTAAATGGTATTGTATATGTCCGTTTATTAATGCAATTTATGTAGTGCAAAACAGGACCCACATCCAGTACACAATTTACTTATTCTTAGATGACTTCTTCGTATGACTTATCCCTTTCCTTACAAGGCAGTGTACGCCATGCAACTGAAAAATCCAAAGCGCAAGTGAAAATGCACGTGGGTTTAAGATTGTTTTGGAACTGAGAACTTTTTGAAAAACTAACCTGTCAAAACTGTTTTTCAAACACACAATTTGGAGTAAACGTGATTTTCTACGAGAGAGTGCGATGGAAGGAATATTTTCTCATATCTTTTCTATAAAGCATGCTTTGACTTACGAGGACAGAGAAAATAAGTAGGAAATGCATGCTACCAACGCAGTAATCCGAGTGTGCATCTTGCAGGCGGCCTGGGCGATCTGCCTTCAAAAGCGCACACCCTGTCGTGACGGAAACCTCCTAGGCTTGCGCCACAAGTAAATAAATAAATAATTTTATTAAGACACCCTTAAGAGTTTATTCATAGCAAGTAAATATCAACTTTTGAGTAAATTTTGGAGCAGTTAGACAGATTCTGTATATTATTCAGTTTTCGGTCCTAGAATAAACAGTCACATCTAAAAACGGCCCGCGGGCAGTGAAAAAATTCCTTATGAAAAAGACTAGATGAGTATAAATTGGTTAACCTTCAAAGAGAAAAAAACTGCCGCTGCTGAAAGGGAAAATATGCGGCTCGAAAAAGACTGGCCTACATATGGTGTTCTTTGAGGGATTCAAAACGCAAATCATCAAGGCAGAACTTCCTAAACCGAATGAGGCTATCCGCCTCGAAGTGGCAAGACAGAAGAACCTAGTCGCTACCGGACACGGTTCGCTTAGAGTCGAGCCGAGGGTGGAATATTTGACCCTAGGGCGGTCATCAGGGCGTAGAGGGGGGAATACGAACCTGAGACATCTTCACTGCACAACCAAACTACTAGCAAATGGCGAAAGTAGAGGATTCCGGCCGTGATCGTCAACAGACCATTTGGGGTCGAAATGAGAAGTCGACATCAAGATTTGCGGAGTTAGGGTGCGAAATCGCGTGGAGCAGAGTAAAATTGGGGTGTGACGGCGATCAGCGAAACTGAGGCGGCTTAGAGCGTGCACATCAAACTAGCCAGGCCATTTTTAACAGAATTTGTCAGGAAGGATATCACATTATGTGACGAGCACGACGCATGAACTAAAAAATTGAAAAAATTTACATTTCTGATAAGGGAACCCAGGAAGCGAAAGTACACACAAAGGAGTAAATGTGAGCGGATATGGAGATTTAATGGCGGCGTCCTAAATTCCCTATGGCCCTTTCTCGGTGTCATAGAGAAAACTGTCCGGGAAGGATGAGGAAAATAAAAGCTTAATCGAGTAAATTTTCAGACAAAGGCGTAGCCTTCACTTAAAAGTGTGTAGATTATCTGAAGATCTTATATTTATTGGAAGGTTATTCCAGAGGAATGTATACCTGGAAGCGAAACATAGAGAGCGCTTGGAGGTCGAGGAAGCGGGAGGAAGTGTAGCAAGAAAGAATTGCGAAGATTGTATGGGCGACTACTAGGGATAAGGATCGAAATTCGAGGAAGGTTTGAATAATTATTATTATTGCGAAAGAGGAGATAGAATCCTAATTCTAGTCTTCGAACCCATGAAAATTTCAGGAGATATTTGGATGCTCCATGCCTAAAGATTTTCTAGTAAAACGTCTTTGAACATTTTGGATTTTTGAACGACTAGCCTCATTCATCAAACCAAAGAATGGGCAGCAATACTCGAGAATTGGAAGTACAAACACTCGATAAAGTCTTGATTTAATTTCAGGAAGATAGAAATTGTAAGAAATAAAACTGCAAATCTGGCAGCTCTGGCCGTAATTCTGTCAGCGTGTGACAAGAGACCAAGATTATTTGTGTAGCTTAAACCTACATCCTTGATGGTGGTACATTCAGCCATAGGTGTGCCTTGAAAGACCACTGGTTGGGGTAGCCTATCAGGTCGAAAACGCATATAGCGACATTTAGACGGAGAGACTTCCACTAGTAATTTTGAGCTCCAAGCTGAGAGAGCAAGCAAGTCAGCATGGATTTACCCCAGGCAATGAAGGCTCACAGATATGTTGAAAGAATATACACATTTGAGATCATCGGCATAAATAAATGATTGAGAATTTTTAACTGCTGCCGAAATATCATTTATGTAAAGCAAGAACAAAAGAGGTTCTAAAACGGTACCTTGTAGGACACCACGTACAATAGGGCTTTCACTGGAAAATGAAGATCCCACCTAAACGTCTTGTTTACGATTAGACAGATATGACCTGTGAAAGTCTATTAGTGGACTGCGAATTCCCACAGCTTCCAATTTAACCAAGAGTCTTTTATGTGGTTTTTTATCAAAGGCTTTACTAGGATCAAAATAAATAACGACAACAGATAAATGATCTCTACGAAGAGAAGGAAGTAGATTGAGAAACGACATATGATGCGTTTCACAAGAGCGACCGGGTAAAAAGCCATTTTGGGAAGGGCTAATAACTTCATTGGCTATATCAAATTCAGTAATTTTCATGGCAATAATTTTTTTAAAGAGTTTGGCGAGAGAAGGTGTCTTATGGACACCTCGATAGTTGTGAACATTGGAGCGACAGCTAAATTTAAATACTGGAATAATAATAATAATAGAAGTTTTCCAGTAGTTGGGAAAGAGAACATTTTCGATAAAGACTGATAACTGTTCGCTGGGCAGAGAAGGAAAATCTCCTAACTGTTTGATAAGAGAGTTCGGGATGTTGTCAGTTCCTACTAACTGCGAGTTATATGGTGTGCTTACCCGTTTCTGAATATTTGTAGGAGCATAATTGATGGTAGTGACTGAGGCATCAGATATCGGACGAATTGAAGTGATTGGATCAGTCTCAATGGGGCAATGTTTGGCAAAGTATGAAGTTAACATGGCTGCTTTGCCTGACTTCTCTGTAATGAAAATATCGTTGGCACTAAGCAAAGGCGGTATGACTTGGTGGGACTTAGCAGATGATCGTTGACGGAAGGTCTAAGCAACTAATTGAGAAGCATTCACACTATAAGTAACTAAAGACTCTGTACACCTATCTCGCGCTAGCCTTATTTTCGAAGCTAATTCAAATATTTAAGCGATTCTTAGGCGAACCTTCAACGAGCTCTCGGAGGTATTTTAAGCCGCTTCCGTAGCTTTTTAAGAAACTGTGGGACAGTGAAGGAAGTGGTGTTGCGAGCGCTAAGGACACAACTCTCAATCCCAGACTCTGCATATCACGATAAGACCAGAGTTATGAAAGAATAAAAAATCAAATGTCAAACGACCTGCTAATCCAACAGATTGCGAGCGCGTCGAGTTGCGTTGTGTCCCTTCCATTCAATTAAACAACCAGTAAGTTCAAGAATTATTAACAGGTAGGTAAAGGCAAGACAGACTGGCGCCTCGGCACAGTACCCCCCTCCGAGACCGGAGGCCGGCGATAACTACGCCGAAGGATGTTTACAAGTCCGAAAGAAAAGAGTGACCAACCGATCAGGAAAGTATACGTGACGACTACTGCGAGTGATATATACAGGGTCCATAGAAGAGTGAATACTACATATAATTCAGTATATATATGAGGGATAGAGGCAGAGCCTTGGATAACCCTATTTACAGATAAACGTAGGAAAAAAACACGCACATGTTTACATAGCAGTTATGCCAGTCATTGATATCATGTAAATGTCTGACCATCAAACACAAATTTATCTAGTCTTCTCTTGAAAGTCTCGACGTTTTCCGCAAAGACAACGAGGTACGGCAATTTGTTCCATCCCTCAACCAGCCGGTGGGAAAATAATTTGACCAGCACTTCGAGTTTGGCATACTTCGTCTTCAGTTTGTATTGGTGCCCTCGAAGATTTGTCGTCCGCGCAAATTCGAAGAAATCGTCAAACTGAAGAGCACAGTCTAGCCCTCGGATGATCCTGAAGGCCATGATCATATCCCCTCTGTATTGTCTATAAGAGAGAGGAAATATTTTTAGCTTCTCCAGCCGTCTTCGTAAGGTAAGCTACTTAATCCGCCGACTAGCCTGGTCGCTCTTCGTTGTACGTTCTCCAGCAGGGTGTAATCCTTTTTCGTCCAGGGCCACCATGCCTGGACACAATATTCCAACATTGGTCGAACGTATGCGCCAAGTACTCGGCCGAAGGGTTCTTCATCAAAATTGACGAAGGATCTTCTAATCTCGCCTAGTATACTCATATCTTTCTTTGATACCTTGGCGCAGAGAGACGATGGTTTGAGAGTTGACGTCATCCACACACCGAGGTCTCTTAACTCGTTGACTGTTTCAAGTTGGTGACCTCCTATAAAGTACTGAGATTCAAATCTCAACGTCCTCCTGTTGCTCGAACGTAATCGGATAAGTTGGCATTTGTTCCGATTGAGGCTAAGACACCACTCATCACGCCATTCTTCCAAGCGATTCAAATTGTCTTGTAACTGTACAGAGTCTTCCGGCCTCTCTATTAATTTCCACAATTTGAGATCGTCGGCAAACATTATACGCTCGCAGTTCGGACAGTCCAGGCAGTCGTTCACATATATCAGGAACAGGATTGGACCCAGAACGCTCCCCTGCGGAACGCCACTGTGAACGGATGCCCATTCCGATCTAGCGTTTCCGATACACACAGGCTGAGATCTACCCGTAAGAAAATCGGCTATCCATTTCAAAAGATTTCCATTCACACCCACTTGACGTCGTTTACATATTAGTCATTTGTGTGGAACACTGTCAAAAGCCTTTTTGAAGTCAATGTACACGGCGTCGACTGATAAGCCCATGTCGATTGATTTCGTCCAGCTCTCCACGGATACTGGCAGGTTAGTCAGACACCATCGATCCCTTCGAAATCCATGCTGATGTAAACTGAGCAAGTTGTTTTCTTCGAGGTGCCACATCAGCTCCATTTTGATCACTTGTTCCATCAATTTGCAACATATGCTTGTGAGACGCACTTGTCTGAAACTGTTTGGGGCTGTTCTCTCGCCACCTTTATATATGGGGCTTATATTTGCTTTCCGCCAGTCGGTTGGCAAAGCCCCGGTCTCCATCGAAGTTCTGAAGATCCTGGATAACGGAGAGGCCAGTTGGTCGGACCGTTCATTCAGGACTTTTGCGAACACGCCGTCCGGACCAGGGGACTTAGTGGGCTGTGGTTGGCTCAAAGTTTTCCTTACCATGTCTGTTGTGAAGTCCACCGTGCTAATTGTATTGTTTAATTTGACAATTGGGGTGAACTCTTTCATCAAAACCGGCTCCTCAGTATACACAGACGTGAAGAAGTAGGACAACAGAGTCGCCTTATCTGAGTTGTCAGGCAACGTATTTCCCTGGCGATCTTTTAGGCAGAGAATGCAGTCCCGGTTGTGTTTTGCCTTATTCACGTTTCCAAAGAATTTTTTTGAATTTCGAGGGATAATTTTTAGAAGTTTTGACTCGAATCGTGCCCGGTCCCTCCTCAACAGATTCCGACATGCATTCCTATGTTTTTTGAAGTCAGCAAAGTGCTCTGATTGCTGACATCTGGCGTAATTTTTCCCAAAGTCTCCTTTTCAATTGAAAAGTCAAGTTGGCGAACACGCGTTTTCGGTAATTCTTCCTCAGGCCAATACAATTACAAGAATGAATGAAGGTTCTTCTTTATTTCTGACGTCAACCACTCTGGTTGACAAGTGCGCAGCTTCCTCTTCAGTGTTCGACAGCTCTCTACCAAGTGTTTCATTATGTTCTTGACGAAGAACCAATCGCTTTCTGGGTCAGGTCCTTGTGCTGGATTCCAGTTCACCTTCTGTAGCAGAGTTTTCATTCGGGTATAATCCCCTCTCCATACAGTTCTTTCCTCAGCAGCTCGAATTTCGGGTACAGAAATATGACTTTACCCCCAAACAAGAACGCAATGGTCACTTCGGCCAAGGGGCGTGTGCGATTCCAATCCAAGAATGCAACTATCATCCCTAGTGATGATGATTTGCAAACAACTGGACTGCTCTCTATCTCTGAATTGAGTGTCCATGTTAACATGTTGGGTAAGGAACTCAGTTGTGATCAGTTGCATACATTTCTGTTCGAATGATTTTTCTGATCGCGTTCAATGCATTAAATCCCACTCTATGTCTGGACAGTTGAAGTCACCAAGTAGCATTATGTGTTAGCTTCGATAAATTTCTGTTATCTTGGTGATAAGTGCATCGTCCGCATCCGTCCCCCGGCTTGGCGGTCTGTAAACCAGGGCCATATGGAGGTTTGGATGGTTTGGCACCTTCAAGTAACAACTGGGTATTTCACAATCAATGTGCCGAAATAGGAAGACTCAAACCTGACGTAGTCGATGCCATCTCGTATAAATATCGCAATCCCCAACCCCTTCGTTCGTTTCGGTCCATTCGGAGAATCTGGAAACCACCTCGTGGTAGAAGTGTTGGAGTTAGTGGCGGCAGTCGGAGGTAGCGCACGGGAGGGCAGAGGGAAAATACGGGACGGTGGAATAGAGGCTGCAGGTGGGGGAGCAGAAGGTAGAGGACCACAGGGCTCATCCGCAGGAGTGTCCGAGACGGCAGCCTTGAGGTGGTGCACACTCACGACCTCTTCACGATTGTCGCGTTGGATGCGGAAGGTCTTCGTCCCGCGAGAGCGCACCCGGAATGGGCCGTCAAAGGGCGGTTCCAGAGGCCGGCGGAATTGATCACATCGAAGGTGAACGTGAGAGCACATTGCCAAGTCCTTCTCGAGATAAGACGGAGAGGCGGAGGACCTGGGCAGGACCGGAGAAACTGTCCGCAAAGACTGCCGGAGAAGATGCAGGAGGTTGGTTGGATCCTCAACTGCACCTCGCGGGGTTGGCGAGATCATGTCACCGGGGAGTCGGACGGCGGCGCCGAACACCAGTTCAGCTGCGGAACAGTCAAGGTCCGGCTTGAGAGCGGAGCGGGTGGTCAAGAGGTCCAGGGGAAGGTGGTCCGTCCAGTTCTGCGGATCGGCTGCGGCGCGTTGGGTCCTTCAACTGGCAGTGAAACCGCTCGACCATCCCATTAGCAGCCGGGTGATAGGCTGTCGCCCGGATGCGGGTACAGCCTAAAGAGGAGAGGAAAGACTGGAAGAGGTTACACTCAAACTGGGCACCACGGCCAGTCGTGATTGTGGAGGGTGCACCAAAGGTAGCAATCCAACGACTGAGAAGAGCCTTGACCACCGCTGGAGTAGCAATGTCAGGCAGGGAAATAGCTTCAAGCCACCGAGTGAACCGATCCACGCAGGTGAAGAGATAGGAACGATTATTGGGCAGAGGTAGGGGCCTACAAGGTCGAGGTGAACGGGGCTGAACCTTGCACCAGGGCCGGGGAAGGTGCCAATTGGGGTCTTGTTGTGCCGATGGATCTTACTCCGTTGAAAGGCGATACAAGCCCGTGACCATGCTTTCAGGTCTTTGTGCATCCCAGGCCAAACGAAGCGGTCGGAAACCAGCTTGTCGGTTGCTCGACTCCCAGTTTGAGAGAGCTTGTGCAGAGAGGAGGAATCTTTGCGGTGGAGGGATGGTGGCACAAATGGACAATGCGAAGGGGTGGCACGTCGCATAAAATGGTGCCGTTGTCAGTTGTCAGTGGTAGTTACTGAAGTTACAGTCCGGAAGCATCCTCACCACAGGGTGAACCGATACGGCGATGTTCAGCAGCCATCTCAGTGAGGTCGATCCCGGTGAAAGCTGAATGTGGGCGATAGAGGGCCTGGACAGTGCGTCAGCCACCTCATTCCGTGACCCGTCAATATGGCGGATTCTGAAGTGAACTGCGAAATGTAGTCTAGGCGGCGGATTTCCCGGCTTAGTTTGTCGGAGTGAGAATGCTTAGCAAAGGTAAGCGGCTTCCTATCTGTAAAAATTGTGAACTCTCGACCTTCGAGTAACTGCCGGAATTGTCTTACGGCAAGATAAGCGGCGAGAAGTTCACGTCCGAATGTGCTGTAGCGGGTTTCGGCTTTGGATAGTCTCCTGGAGAAGAAAGCCAAAGGCACGGTAGAATCTGGCAGACTTTGTTGAAGAACCGCGCCAACAGCAACATTGGAGGCATCGACCATCAGAAAGTGAAAGGAGTCAGGAGGGTGGCATTAGCCAGAATGGCTTTTACCTGCTCAAATGACGTGAGTGCTCTTGGTGTTAGTTCAAAAATGCGCTTGGAACATGAGAAGAGACTGGTCAGAGGTAGGATGATATCGGCACAGTTCGGGAGAAACCGACGATAAAAAGTTCACCATACCAAGGAACCGTTGCAACTGACGCTTCAAGGTAGGGAATGGAAGGACCCGAATGTCGGCAACCTTTGAGGGAAGATGCCGAATACCGTTTGAGTCTATCAGGTGACCTAAGAACTCAAGAGAAGTGGCTCCCGAGAAACATTTGGCAGGATGCAGTGTGACCAAATTGCTAAAATCGGTCGAAAAGCTGGGCAAGGTGTTGGAGATGTTCCTCGACATCTCGACTGGCGACGAGGACCTCATCAATATGTGCACAAAGAAATGGAAGGCCAAGTAAAGCACGATCAATGAAACGTTTGAAAGCGCGTGAGGCATTTCGGAGACCAAATGGCATACGAAGGAACTCAAACAAGCCAAAATGAGTAGTCACTGCCGTTTTGGGAATGTCCTCAGCCGCAATCGGAATTTGATGAAAAGCACTGACCAAATCGAGCTTCGAGAAAACGGTTTTGCAACAGAGAGCTCCGGCAAGGTCCTGAAGGTGAGGAATCTGATACCGATCCGGCATTGTGATATTGTCTAATGCTCTATAATCGCCACAAGGACGCCAATCATCAGTTTTTTGTCTAAGAACCATGTGCAAAGGAGATGCCCAGGGACTGTCAGACTGCCAAATAACCCCATGTTGCAGCATGTGGTCAAATTCAACTTTCCCAGCCACAAGACGGCGATGACGAGAGAAAACGGGAGGACCAGTCGTTTTTATGTGATGAACAATATCATGGGGCCATGTGGTGTCAGAAAGTGAGGCCTAATGAGAGTAGAATATTTTGCTAAATGTCTACGAAATGGACAGTCAGGGTTTGGGTCAAGGACGGATAGATGGTTAGAAGCTGAGGATGGAGGAAATCCTTTGACGGTGAGGGTAGTTGCGCGATCATGAAGGCGAAGTTGCCTGCAATCCACCATGAGGTCAAAGGCGGTCAAAAAATCAGCACCAAGGATGGCGGTGGGAACATCAGTCACCGCAAATATCCAGGGGAATAATCGCCTGAGACCAATATCCAGGGGGAGGGAGCGAAGTCCAAAGGTTGTAATTGGGGATGTGTTTACGGCTAGATGGAATAGACCATGGTTTGGGCAACGGCGGTCGGCTGGCGTGGGAGGGATAACACTAATTTAAGCGCCCGTGTCGACTAAAAAATTCCTGCCACTCGTGTTATCACTGATGTAAAAGGTGCGACCCGTAGAGTTGCCAGAGAGCTCGGCCGCAGTTATTCTCCGGCCGAGGAGTTTCCCTGCGTGGGCCTGAAGGAGCAGGGTGGGACATAGCGCCGCGCCTTGTTGCCATAGTTGAGATGATTCCAGCATAGGTTTGCGGTCCTGGAGCGAGAGTGTGACGACGATGGTCAAGGCCAAAGGAACGTCGAGAGGGACCGGCGGAAAGGCGCAACTGCAAAGCGGCAACAGTCGCCGACAAATGGGCAGTCTGTGTCTTGAGTTCAGCCAGATCAGAGGTAAACATGGTTAGAGGCTGGGAAACCTAAGCAATCGTCGGGGATGACAAGCGCTCAACCTTCATCATACGGTCGGTCATTTCCCCTAGCTTTGATATGCCTAGGTCATCTGGGTCAGAGGCCAAGACTGTTTGTACCGATGTCAGCAGACGTTCTAAGAACATCTATTTTAAGAACTTGTCGTCGATTGCCATGTTCACAACGAGAGAACGCATACGACGCAGGAGTTCCGACGGCTGACGATCAACTAAGGCCTCTTCTTTTGCCATTGCGTGATAACGCTGCCGATCTGAGACTGATGTCAGGCGAAGGAGTTCAGCCTTTAAATTCGTGTAGGGAGCATCAGTCGGGGGATCTCGCAAAAACGTCTGAACTTGGGAAAGAATGGTAGGAGGAAGGGCCTCGACTAACTTATAATATTTGTCTGTTTCTCGTGTTATCTTGGCGGAGTGAAATGTCGCCTCAATACAGATAAAATAAAGTTCTGGCGCATGTTGCCAAAAGTCTGGGAGAGACACAACAAGGCCACTGAGAGAAGTGGTGGAATCGTTGGAATCCGTGAGGTCATGATGGCAGAAATAAACAAAGTGGACGGACATTATGAAAACAGAAAGTCAACAGATTAAAGGTATAAGCGCGAACGTCAAAAGGTCACCACTGTTGCGAGCGCTAAGGACACAACTGTCAAGCCCAGACTATGGAGATCAGGGTTAGACCAGAGTCGTGAAATAATTAACAATCAAATGTCAAACGACCTGGCAATCCAACAGATGCCGAGCGAGTCGCATTGTGTTGTGTTCCTTCCCTTCAGTTAAACAACCAGTAAGTTCAAGAATGATGAACAGGTAGGTAAATGCAAGATAGTCTGGCGCCTCGGCACGGTGGTACTCAATTTAAACGTCTTACGTGCGATTAGGTCGAGAAGACCTGCTGTGTACTGTAATAAATCGTAGATAAAATTTAGATCATTATTTGAAAAAACGCTGTGCCAATCAAGAGTGCTTGTAAAATGATTTATTATTTCCAAAAGGTCATGAGGTTAAGAACCTTCTGGAATTTAGGAGAGGAAGTATGGGTGTGCCAGTAAATTTCTGGCAAATTAAAATCTCCCACGATTAGCTTGACATCTAATGAGGTCTCTGCGATTTTTTCAAACAGTTCACATAGTTGGCCTTCACTTCCGTAGTAACAAGGAGGATTATATACACATCCGATTAAGACTTTCCTATATTACTGATGGATTACCTAAGCTTAACATGAATATCAAGAGAAGGAAGGAATGTTAAGTTCATAAGGCGACTGTGCAAGTGAGGTTCTGATGTGAAGAACACAATCATCACCACGTTTTTCAACAAGATTCTAGCGGTATAAGCTGAGGCCACCCATAGCTAGCGCCGAGTGTGAAATTAAAGAGTGAGCCCAAGATTCCGTAACACACAATACATCTGGATCGAACTCAAAGGCCACACTTCTTAGATGTGACATCTTTTGCATGGCTGATTTTGCGTTGACAGAAGCCGTACTGAGAGTTTTCCTAAGATATAGGTTTCGCTTACCACTTCTTTTAAAAAATAAGGAAGAGCTAGTGGTGAAAATTAATCTGTAGACAAGAAGTAAGGAGTGGAAAACAAAGTTGCTGTTGTATGGAATTTGTGGGAATATTACCACTAACTAGAGATGCAGCATTGTCTGGAAACACATTTGGGCAGGACCTACGAAGAAGAATGCTATTTCATGGAGTTGGAAAAATAGGAGGCATAAAAATAGGATTTTGGGAATTTTGAGCATAATATGAGGGGTCCTAGTAAAAGTGAGAGCAGCATGCGAGCAACTATCGCTTTTGGAGGTGTTTCAAAGTGGCAAATTTCAACTGAATCAGTGATTGTGTGCTCGTTTGAAGAACTAAATGGTCCTAGAGCCGTTGCAGCTAGAGAGTACACTTGTTTGACGCTCGATGGAGAATCTGCTTCAGAGGCAAATGACAGATGAGTAGAATTTTGGGGCGGCTTTACGTTTGTTAATGAAGGGGGACACTCTTCTTCGCAATGGGCTTTTACCCCGACTGATAAGAAGCTTATTTCATCTAAGATATTCAGCCTGGCGCTCCAAATGGGAGAAAACAAGGTCCACTTTTATCGACGAAAATTGTTTAACAAGAATTGGTGACTTTTGCTTTTAGCTGAAAGTCTTTTGCTTCGGCTACCTTAAAGTTGAAGCCTCACGAATAAAGCGGAAAACGACATCGATCGGCTGTCTACCCTTAGGACCGTTTTTAAAAATATAGTTGAAACTTCGCTTGTGCCTGTCTTCGGTCTCACTAACAATCAGGTCAATGAGGGGCATGAGCTTCTTACGTTGCTCAGACGTAAGTGTTGGCAACCTTCCTTTAAGGAGGGCACAAAGAACAGAAATATTTGATCCGTAACGAGACATAAAAGTGTTAAGATTATCGAGCGCTCCTAGGTTTGTTTTTTTCATATGTACAATGGGTTTCAAATAGAGTTTAGTTTCCTTTAGATTTCGACGAATGGTTGCCTGAGGATTAATTTCGGAAAAGCAAAGCAAGACTTTAGACCAAAAATGTATAGTGATGACAGATGCGAAAGTACGAGGATATAAAGATGAGGCAATGTATGCTGAAACAATATCTAAAGGCTATCAGTATTGGTGGACCAGACAGTATAATTGATACTTAGCAATTTTTACTCAATAACAGAATGCAAACTTGAAAAACAAACGGGTAAATGACAGTTTTGTGGGTGGCAAAACAAAATTGCGAGTAAATTTGTATTGGCTAATGAGTCTATGTAGGATAAAATAGAGAACAGTGTAGTTCTCTTACTAGCCAATAAATCGACAATAAAAACGGTCAGTGGAAACGGTTTGTCGTTTAAAATATAATGTTATTCAAAATTTTAAGAGGAAAACTTTTTTATATATGCGGATAAAACCTAATAGGATTGAGGCTGTGTTGGGTGAAAAACCATGACGCTTTATTTCCCCTTTATGATAAATCGACAAAACACGACGGGAAGCTGAGATGACTTATGACAAAACATAGCAAATTTTGCCAGATCTACACTGAAAAACTGCGAGAGATTAAGAAATTGAATTCAACAATATAAATTGCATTAATCTTTTCAAAATCGTGTTGCGCGCGCTGACCTTGTGTCCGGCGCGTCACCATCAGGGAAGTATTGGATGGAATTATCGTCCTCACTGGTCCTTCTGGTACAGTTTTAGGACCACACACTAACCACCGTCAAAATTACGGAGCCAGTGAGCTGCCTAGTCGGTTAAGATTCTCTTGAAATGTGTGATCGACTGCGTCAGGTCTGATAGCTCTTCACAGTTTAGTTTCGTCAGCAAACATGACGGCTCTGTATCTCAGGTTGTTTACACAGTTGTCGACATAAACTAGGAGGAGCAACGGCCCTAATACTGAACCATATGGGACCCCACTTAGAACAGGGATAGAGGTTGACTACGGGGCACTAATGCGCACGGTTTGCGATCCCCCTGTAAGAAAATCTGCACTCAGTGCCAGCGGATTTCGTCATATTCAAATTTCAGATAGTTTATAGATCAGGTGTTTGCGTGATAGTCTGCCGAACACCTTGTTGAAGTCAGTGTACATTACGTCGACGCTGCTATCGTCGACCAGTGCTCGGTGGAGAGAAGTAAACCGGAAAGATAAGGGCTATTCTGTTTTAAATCGTAGTTCCGCCATAAAAGCAAGTATTTCTCCTGCAGGAACTCAATTATTTTCTTCTTAAATATTGTTTTAAATATTATACAACAGACATTCGGGCAAAAGTTTAAGTCCTGCCCCTGCATTTTCCGCAGATATTTGCTGCATTTATTCTAACGGCAATTTTCCCAGTTCAAATGACGAATGAAACATAGGCGCTAGGGTTTGGAAAGCTCTTTCGTCAGTTCCCTCAAGAACGTTGGCGCTATATTGCTCGGGCATAACGACTTCGCTTTTTTGAGATTCTGCAGCCCTTTTTCTACGACAGATGCCGGGATTGGCGTTTGCAATATCACTGTTGTTTTTTCAGAAGGACTATTCTCCAGCAGAATGTCTGAAACGCCGCGAATTAGTGACGGGGCTGAAGAGGAGACTTGCAGCCGGACAGAACTACTTGGCTATTTTAAGGGTACGAGTGATATAGGGGAATGCGGTGTTGCTCTGGAACCAGCCAGTCACCATGATGGCGGCAGCAACATAATATTGGCAAACCTGTGACAAATCGGACGAAGCACTTTTAAATGTTGCAAACTTAAATTCTTTACACCAATTCTTAGTCTGTTTTCTAAGCTTGAAGAACTAAGAATACAGGTAGCCGATACGTCTCCGGATATTATAGCAATAACAGAAACGTGACTGTCCCAGAAAGTCGGCGATTGCGAAGTAGCACTAACAGGATACCAATAGTTTAGGATAGACAGGAGAGGCCGCCGGGGTGGAGGAGTTACCATGTATGTAAAGAACGACTTAACAGTGCCTGAGAGGACCGTCAAGATTTCCGACAACATAGAGACAATTGGGCTGACTATAAAGGCATAAGAGTCGCAGTCTCTCGAAGCCGTTACTATTTAACGGCCCCCGCAGGTGGATCCCGACCCAGAAAGTTGTCTATCGAAAAACATAAAAGAGATCACCAGTCGACCAGACGTTGTCCTAATGGGGGATTTTAGTGCACCCTACACTCATTGGAGAGATATTCATGCGAAGTTCTCGAAATATACCTTCGATTGTCGTCTACTAAGAGCAATCCTAGAAGCTCTTCCCATGCAAAATGTTCTGTTTTCAACTAGAGTGCGTGGAGGGCAACAGGCTAGTTGTTTCGACCTCGCCTTCACTAAAGATCCTGACAGTATGGACGAGGTGTTCTACCAACCCCGTTCGATTAAAGTGATTACGCAGTACTTTTATTGGATAACGAGCTGTATTCTGAACCGTATACAAAAGACGATACAAGGCTAAATATAAGGAAAGGGGACTTTTACCAAATGAGAGATGAGGTATCAGAAATAGACTGGGCTGTTCTCTTCGCCGGGCACGTTAATGAGTATTGAAATTTATTCACGGATCGATTGCTGCATCTGATGAAGAGCCACTGCCCCTTTTCAGAGCCTAGGATATCTAACCGAACTCAGTGGCTAACGCGAGATCTCAAAAAGGAGATTAACAAGAAATGCGGGCTGTTGAAGGAGTTTTGCGAAAACAACGACAATGCAGCACTTATGGAGTATGAAGTTCAAAGAAATAGGGTGAAAAGCCTGATTTTCAAGAAACGACGGGATTTCGAGGGTAATTTGCTCCACCGAACCGTTAAAAATCCGAAATTGCTCTACAACTATTTGCAAAAGAGCATCTGTAACAGGAATCCAAATCCGGCCATAAGGGATGATGACGGTTTGGAAATATCGGACAGTAAAAATAAAACAGAACATTTTTCTTAGTTTTTCCAACTCGTTTTCACAAGAGATGCAGACTTTGATTCATTCAGTTCTGAGAACATGGGAGATCCGTCTATTCAAAATATTGTGCTTCCAGAAAAAGTGAGTTTGGACGAACTAAATGCTTGAAGAAATGTAAATATCCCGATCCGGACGAGATCCCAGCAAAGCTGCTCCTTAAGGCTGCCCGACAGCTGGCCAGACAACTATCCTTTCTGTGCCAAAAATCGCTTAAGGCTGGAATCCTTCCCACAGACTGGGAAACGGCCAACATTAGAGCCCTTTATCAAAGCGGTAGTCGTGCTCTTGTGACGGACTACATACCCGTCAGCCTGACATCAATCTGCTGCAAAGAGATGGAGAAACCCATGAAAGAGGAGTTGATGGCTGGTTTGGGAACCAACAATTTCTTGTCCAATGCACAATACGGCTTTCGTGGGCGAAGATCCTTTGCAACGGACTTACTATACACGATGCAAGGTTGGACAAGAGTACTGGATGGGAAACACACTGTGCATGCGGCCTACATCGATTTTCGGAAGGCGTTTGACGGGGTTCCGAACGAGCGTCTTCTCTACAACTTGAGATTCATGGGCATTGGCAACAAACTTTTCAAATGGATCACTAATTTCCTTGTTCGCTGTTCCCTAATTGTCTGCGTAGAACAAGAGCAATCAAGGCGCACATTCATAGAGAGTGGAGTCTCAGAAAGCTCAGTGCTCGGACTACCCCTATCTCTTTTCCATTAATGATTGTGTCGATGGGTTGCACTGTGATATTGCCATGTTTTCGGATGACATAAAAATCTAAAAAGTCATCCAGAATACTGTCGATGAGACCAACTTCCAAGGCAATCTTTGTCGATTGGACGCGTGATCCCGCAGATGGCTCTTGTCCTTCAATTTGGACAGATGTACCATACTGCGCCTCGGAAATCAGACCCCTAGTACGCGGCAATACCATCTGAAAGGAGTGCCACTTCGGGATGCAGAAACACAGAAAGATCGCGGGATCTGGGTTGCAGGCAACCTAAAGCCTTCTACACTATGTTGTAAGGCGGCCAATGCTATACGCTATCAAGTGGGCATTCACGGTTTTCGATGAAGTCAGCTTCTCCCAAGTCTTGGGCACGTTTGTAAGGCCGTATATGAAATGTGCAATTCAGGTCTGGAGACCATGGACGTAGCAGGATTACAATCTGCTCGAAAGGGTGAAGAGGCGAGCAACAAAGTTAATAAGAGGTCAAGGTGCAATTCCATACGAGATCCGCCTAAATAACCATGATCTGTACTTTCTAAGTTATAGGCAGTTGCACGGAGACTTGATACAAACTTTCCGTATCGTGCGTAGCTTGGACTGCGCCCTCCGGTGGGACGAATTTTTCCAACTCGCCACTACAATTAACCCCCGGGGCATAGCTTCAAACTACGTGTGCCCAAATCTAGACTGAATGTGAGAAAGTATTTTTTCTCCAACCATGTCGTGGAATCGTGGATTCACCTGTCAGAGACGATTGTTATGTCTCAGTCTGTGGAGACATTTAAATGCCGGCTTACAGACATACGCTGCAGCAATAAGCGGACTATGTGACTTCGTAGCCATAAAACCAATGACCTATGGGAATCGATGTCAGCATTCACTTACTGTTGTAATTTCTTCACATTTTTGTATATTTTTCCAACTTTTTTTGTGCAGAAATAAGTAGTTCAAAGGCGTAAGCCTATTCACTTCAAATACACCGACTGATTAGGAATACGGAACTTCGTTTTCATAGTTAATACCAATACGAAGAACCGGCCCATGTATTCGGCATTTTCTCCGTTTTCAAGGACTTCTACATCATTATAATCCCTAAGTACTGCGACTCGGTCCCTGTTTTGCAGTCGACTGTTAAAATATTGGAACAAAATCTGGGGTCCGTGTTCAGCCATCCAGACAGTTCTGGATTCATAGGCCGTCCCTGATTGACGAATTTATTTTGTCATAATATTTCATTGGCAACGAAATTCATCGAGGCCTGGTAACACAGTATCCTCGAATATCTTCAATCTTATATTTACTTCATTAACTGTCTGTTAAGGTTTGTCGTCATACAGGGAGGGTGATTAGTCGTTTTTTTGTACGCTCGTTTAACAACAGCACCAAATCAGATCTAGTGAAATCGCCTTGAATGATCTCTAGTCGTTCCCTGGATTCCCTACAAGTAAGCAACTCCTCATTATGCTAAGATCGTCCTTCCATTTATTTCACTGGTTTTCCACTCTCTTCTGGCATTGTGGATAAGGTAAATAATCCCACAGGTTAATGAACTGACTTGAAAAAAACCCTTTCTTATTCAAAAATCTATAAGTATTACAATTTGTTAAAGAATTTAGCAATATTTATTCTAGATTCCCTCAAGTTTCTGGTTTTTCGAACAGTTCTTGGGATGGCATTCCATGTAAGCGAATGTCTTATGGAAGAGAATTTTTATTGTTGTGATTTTATGCATTTAGGAACTCTTATGATATCTTCGTTGTTTTTAGTGTTGTGAAAGCAATCCAGATTGGTTAATATACCCATTTTATGTGTATCCTGGTCCTGCGTCAATTCAAGTAAGAAAATGTGATTAATTTGAAATTTTTTTATCAAGAGAGGTTTAGGACAGCATTTACTGTGCACTGTTAAAACTGACGTCGTTTTCGGATATCGATTTAATAAAGCATGTCTAAAAGCCTTCTAGTTTCTTTCCGCCCACCGATGCATTGTCTCAAGGGAGGCTGAATAGTGATCTTAAACAAGTAGAACGCGCATATTAAACAGTTATGACCTAAACATAAGGAGAAATGGGGCACAATGTTGAAGTGACTTCCCAAAGCAAACAAGCTCTGAATGTGTAGCTGATGTTACGAACAGGTAACCATTTCCCGCCACTAATGGACGAAATTGTGTCGGTGGTAATTGTATTTGTCATCGACTGCTCTACACACTATGTGTTTTTAAATCTATCTCAGTTGACTTATTAATATCGTCTACTGTATGCGCGCTGTATGAATAGACAAAATGTAAGCCATCTGCAAATAAGAACATTTACTTAATAATGTGAACAACGAGGCATGCTTATACGCAAGGGGTGCAATGCAACCACACAGGGCATCCTGCAACACTTCACGAGTAAAAAGAGATGTTTTTGAGGCCCCGTTTCGGATGTATACTATCTGTTGTCAATTTCGCAGGCAGGATTTGAGAAAACCAGAAAGATGGGACGCGCTACATAATTTTTTAACCTTAATATTAGCCTTTTATGGGATGCATCGGCGAAGACTTTTAAAGATCGCAGCATATTGCAGTTAACGGGTTTCTGCCATATCTGTTGTTATGAGTTGACCCCAGCAAGATGAGATCGCAGGACTGACAAGACGTTTTGGTGAAAAGACATGCTAGGAGGGCAGTATGAGGTTAAAGTTGGTTTGGTGGAACTGGCGTACTTGTGTTAAATCTCGTGTAAAGATATAGATTGTCTGTCTGAATGTGGTTTCCGTTTGGAAGATTTATGGACCTGGGCAGTAGATTTGGTTTTTATTAGGTGCCGAACTGGTTGGTAGGTCAGAATACCTCGACCTACTTGCTTACCATGTTGAGGGTGTTTGGGAAGTCAAACCATTATTATAGAGTTTATTTGTGTCGGTAAATTCTTCTAATGAGCATTTAGAGTACTCCCTGTTTGGTAGCGACAGCGTAAGTAATAACATTTATTGGGCAAGGGAAATAACACGATTTCTAAGTGCACTTATTGGGTTTAAAATGTTCATGCTTCAGTTTCGATTTGTTGTGTGGTGAACATTTGTGTTGCTGGTTCATTTTTTAGTAGTATAATTGCAGAAATTATACTACTGTCTAGTAGTGCGACTTGACTATGTGCAGCGCTTGAGTGTATATTCTGTGCCGGTGGTGTTGGTGCAATTCGACGTTTGTTTCCTCCTAGTTTCTTAACTGTCTGTACAATCTTGGTTATATATAATGGGCGTAGTGGTTGGAGCGGTTCGCTTTATTTCCGACTTTGGGGACAGCATGTCCACAGCAAATATATTTGTCATGAAAATTACGTCTCTGTATGTACGTCAAATTTGTCCCCATGAAGGATTTGAGGCTCCGGAGGTCTTTTGTAACTCCAGAGTTGTTCAGCGCTAGTCCCATCCGGTTATTGTGTAGAGGCAGAAATAGGTCTATTTTTGTTCTTTCGATTGAGTCTAATAAGGTATCAAAGATTACAAGCAGAGATCGACAATTATCCAGAAATTTTAAAGTCGTGGGTGGACGGAGATATCTGAGTTTTCATCAGAAACTTTCGTATAATTCGTCGTTTCTAGTAAAATGCAGATAGCTGATAATTAGGCTTTAAGGTCCACATCAGTGAATAAAAGGCTTTGGAGGAAAAAAAGTTGTCTTAAAAAAACTTAAGTATAGTTTGGTGTTGTAAGTATTAGGGACTGCGCAGAATAGCTGATTTTTGCTTATCTTCGCTCCGACATTTTCGAACGGCTATGCGCCCATGGGCGAAGGAGAGAGGCTTGAGGTGAATGCTTCGTTACGAGAGACCAAATGGAGTTGTGTTCGCAAACAATGACTATGTGATTACTGATCCTGATGCTGAATCAGCAAATGCCAGGCCGCCAAACCGCGTAGGTCCAACTGTCACTTCTCTAATATGAATCAGCAACAGCAGCCTAAAGCGAGAGTCGATAAGCGTGGGACGTCATGAAATGTGGAATCGCAGCGATTGTAGTTGGAATTATGGGGCTCACCACAATACCAACATCGAAGCAAAAGACTATCAGAAAACACACCGAATTATGGGTTTATGTATAATTAAAATGAGGAAACAAGTTGTCCGGTAAGGGAACATGTCGCGCACCACAAGCAGTATGGATGAGAAAAATTAAAAAGGGGTTGATAGCAGTAGCGGTCTTCTATAGTTTAGCTACTGAAGGTGAAAGTTCGAGTTCTACGCATAAGTACAAGTAAGGAAGAGGAAGTACGGTCAAACGCCGGAAACATTTGCCCACATTTCGGAGTTCTTGGGCTCGTGCAAGAGTCCTTTTTCAAAACTACTGACAGTCGTGGAAGGGTTTTATTGCCGAACGACCAATGCTGTGAGTTAGATGACTTTGCGGGACTCTACATGCCAGGGCCAGATCGTTATATCTGTTGACCGAGCTCTAATTAGAGGCCCAGTCTTCAATCAATCCTTGACTTGTCCTGCTTCTGGTGCAGGAAATTATCTTAGCGGCTGCAAAGTTGGAGTGGAGACCCGTTTCAAAGAGGTGGGCTGTAGCCTGTAGTAAGTTGGCACCTCGTCATGTAGCTGGCTTGTATTCGTGCATGTGCTATCTAGGCCTGTGTTCAGTCTAAAATGTGCAATTGCAAGCACAGTATAGGCCCGGAATACAAGGCTCTAACTTTTCCTGCTCCATGAATTTTAATCGATCCTTGATTTTCTAGATCCTGCTGCGCATGGTAAGTTCGGGCCGGTGTGCAATTCCACAACCTAGTCTCGTCGCCTCTGGAAAGTCCGATGTCCAACCTTTTGTTCCCCGAGAAACCAAAGGAATACCGCAAATAATATTACACGCTCTGGCAAACATAAGGGTCACGATAAGGCAATAGACATTCACGCAGTAGCTTATCGAACTTATCGTTAAAACTCTCCGGAGTTCACGTGCACATCAAGAAAAGCTAAATAATTGCACATTCGCCGATCTCCAATTGGCTTCTAGGCGTCTTATATGAGCTCAGGAAATAACACGTTTTAATACACTTGCAGCAGAATGCTATGATACAAAGAAAACTCTGAGCTCCAGGATAATTCAAACATCGTGGCTTCAACTAGGAATCCGACACCTGCAGGTGGTGTACTGCAGCCCCGCTGGATCGCGCCCGTTCTGGGCAAACTGTATGCTGGGGATGCGTTAACAAAGGCAATTGCGGGTGCAGTATAATAGGGCGCGCAACCCTAAAACCAAAACGTAAATGGACAATTCAATGGTTGATTAGTTTGAATACACGAACGGCAAAGTAAGGCATGATAGAAAAGAAAAGGTATATGATATTCAGGGTGAAATGCGATGGCAAATTGCCTTTCAATAATGGCATTTCCAGTCGACTACCGTCACTATCGGCCGTTTACCGCACAATTTACCAGTCATGTAAGTTAGATGATAAGTACATCCTTAACTAATAGAACTGACTGACAACTAACTAACTAACTTAACTAAACTAGACTAGACTAACTAACTGCCCAACAAACTAACCGAAGTTTGGGCGAGCTGCGTGAGACTTCCAAATCGAGTAACCATATGCTAACTTCTTACTTGATCGACTTTTTAATGACATCTTCCGGGTCTCTCAGTGACTGGAATTATGACTCAAACACAATTTCGCAAAATTTGAAATCAGGAATAGTCCCAGAAACCGCCGCGGCTTGAGTGAAAATGTTCGACCAATCAATGTTCAGCACTCTGAAAACTGTCCGCACATCGCTTTTTTAATCACTCCCATCCATTTCATGGCGTTGCCTCAGTTGTCTCTGTCTAGGCTCACGCATGCTGCCTTTTCACCCCTGAAGACCGTTTCGAGAGCACTTCAACTGGTTTCTACAGCAGGCTTTGATCCAAAGAAGCCCCCTCCTTTTGACTATCTTAGCACTGGCTATCCGTCATGGCTCATGTTCGACAACACCACCCATCGGTTCACTGAAAACACAAAACTGATAACCGTTGAGGGAAATGTAGCAGCTGGGAAGAGCCAAGTATCTAGAAAGCTTGCAGAATTCTTTGGGATGCATCATGTACCCGACCCTACGGATGAAGACATATATGTACTTAACAATTATAATCCCCCGATTGATATCCGAATGCACAACACATTGCTACCGAAGGAAGCTCAGTACTATACGACGGAAATGTTTTGGAACGAGGATAATTTAAAAGAAAGTGGCAAGCCAATGTACCTCCAATATCAGTTTTATTTGAACCGCTACTGGAATTATTTAAAAGGCCTCTGCACCCTCTTTAATACCGGTACATCCAATTAGACAATCAACTTGATTGATCAGGCAAGGGTTGCGTTACAGAACGATGCCACTTTTCTGATATCGCTTTTGCGGAGGCTCTACTCAAATGCGGATATATATCGGAATATGGTAATAAAACATTTGCTCATTATGGACTCTCAGCTTTCGATTGGTTTAGTTACATGCATGCAAACACTGCAATTAATCTTTGGAAGCCGCACCTCATTGTGTACGTCAAGGCAACGAATAGTCAAATCCGAGAGGCCATCAAGAAGAGGGCTGTTGTAAGCTATACCCCCTTTTATTGTTGTCCTGCCCTAGTAACAAGAGTATGCCGGGTGGGTATCAATTTCTCGATGCACTTATGTCGAATGAATGTCCATTTTGTCTGAAGCATGCATACCGAGGAATATCGAATTTTGGAGATACTTCGGAAAGCGCGACAGCGGGGCGTACAATAGTTCACACGATACTTTCACTTAACTAAATCCCCTGCCTGCCTCGAATTCATTCCATATTATGTTCGTTATCCTTTTGCGTCCCTCGAAATCCACTTCTTTACCCTTAATTTGAACGAGCAATTTGCGAGTACACCAAAGGCGGACAGTTGCTCTGGAAAAACCTGGAATAGTCAACGTTTATTTAAAAGAATCTAAAAAGGTGATAGGCACATGACCCGAACGTATTTTATTACTGTTTGTCGGAGAAATTCACGTCGAAACACTGTGATGACTCGGCCGGTTGCCCTGAGGATGGGCCGGGTGTTTGATTGGCAGAAAAGATTGCTGTGAATTGGCGTGCGAGATCCGTTTACCGTTTGATTAGTTTATCGTCGGTTGTTTCTGAAGCCGTTTGCAAGGCTATCAAGCGACCGTCTCGGACGCATTGTGATTGAGAACCCAATGCCGGCAAGCGTTGCCCTGCCGCCTACACTTTGAGCCCTGAGATCCTCCACACATCGAACAGTGACGTACGTCATTGCGTACGTACCCATGACAATTTCGTAAACTTTTGACTCGAAAAGGCCTACTTTGAAGTTTATGTGTAGGCTGATCTCGTTCACAAGAAGCATGTAGAATATGCACCTGACGAAGTCATCGACTGCTCCCCGCCAAGGCACGTGAGGAAGGACGCCGAATACAATTAGTAATGGTAGCCTGCGCGTAACCTACCGGTTGATTCCGTTCCCGGAATTCCGTGGCCGATCGTAATGGCCGACCTACTAGAGTTAAGGCTACCGCAGCAGTGGTGTCAGGCCCTCAAAGAACCACGGATTCTAACTCGCGTTGCCCTCCTAGCAATTGGCGTATGCCTTCTAATGTGACATCCACTTTTGAGCGGTTCGTGCTGTTTATTGGCGCGTCAACTCCAACGTCCTCTCCATATCTGCCAACGGGTCATTAGCCGGTGGCTCAGAAAGTCTACGGACAACTTCGATTATAATCCTCAGTGGCAGGATGATGATACGGAAACATCAGACTTGCGGTATAAAGCTTATAAGATTTCGAACTACCATTTTTTATATTTTAACTTGCTTCTTTTTCGTCTAAGAGCTGGGAAATAAACGCGAAGAACCTGACAGACAACTTCTTCACTGAGTACACATTAGCTCTGGAAAATTATCTTGAACGAATGTCGCGGTATTCTCATATATTCGTCGTTGATCGCACCTCAACCAACATATTCGATGAGAATGACCTGCTGATCGTAAGTCGCCTAGTCTTTTGACTGGCTTCCTATCCTCCTGTTACAACATACCACGCATACAAAATTGGTTATTGCTTATATGCTGGCGAGTTATCATAACAACAAAATTTTGATTCGTCAATGTTAGATAAAATACTTTTTTGGCACATTTGACCATTTGTTTTTAAAATATTTAACCATTTTGGCTTTATCGGAAACTCATTCGACCTCGAAAAACTTGGATTACTTTTGTAGCGTTATTTCTGTCAGATGAAATTATGTAACTTTCCTTTTTCTAGCTTGCGGAAAAGCTCACTAATATTGACTTAGAGGGCGAAAGACTTATTCGTGACGATTACAAGTATCTGGAGTGGAGAAACGGTCTATTTAACGAGCGGTCGGCCTCTTTAAATCGTCAAAAGTGAGTTCTGTTTAACCACTGATTGGCACCTGAATTGATTTATTACTAATCACTGGGATTAGATGAGAAGGCTGATTGCTATTTTCACGTTATCGTTTTGGAGATACGGCCGCGCATCGGCAAAATACTTCTATTGTTATTTTCACCCTTTACTGATCTTCGTTTTTTGTATAGATTCTCTTCGGCCACGGTAAAGTTTTCTACTGTCTTCAAGAAGCACCGGTTTCCTTTGGATATGAAGGAAGGCATGTACAGCTTTGATGCCAAGGAACTCCAGTACTATGTTTACAAACGGGTAAGTGCACAATTCATAACTATGTGCATCCCAAATTCTACCCGCCCTACGTTGGACGCATCCGGCGATAAGTTACTATTCTCTTTTAAGAGTTCCTGCCTGTCTATTATCAGGGACTGTCTTACATTTGTACCCCTTGACTTAACGCGAAGTGCTTAGCCTACACCTGTTTTCTTTACTCTGCCTCCGCGTCTTGGAAATAATATGTCATCTTACTCTCTATGTATCGACTGTGTACTTTGTTTCTAACTCCTCAGAGCGCGAGAATAGTCGTGAATAATAGAGTACTCTGAGACTTCATGAAAATCCCGTTTGTACCATTTTTCATTTGCAGCACCGGCAGCTATCTGTGTGATTATTCTCGTCAAAGGTGACTCATACCGGCCAGAGAGAGCCTTCTGGCGCAAAATGTACCGCACTTTTTTACTCTCGAGATCCGTCATTTTTCATCTAGTACTCCCTTTTTATCCGATACCCGAGGAAAAACAACAGGCGATTTTACTCGGGAAAGATTCCTTGAATTAGTTCGGAGTATTGATGTACCTAGGCGTAATCTGCACAGTAGCTTACCGGTTTTCGTCGTAGAATCTTTACGAGTGTCTATGTCACGAACTGTACCTCTCCACGCGTAACGATCCGCGGCAGTAGATCTGGACAGCTCAACCCATTCCCTTCGCCAACGACGTAGACCGAGTACCGAAGGTCTAAGAACCACCTCCATGTCTTGACTAACTGTGTCGAGCCAGGTTTTGAACTGACCTCCTCTTCGACGCCTCTACTAGGGTAGCGGTGTCGGATCGAGAGCAGTAACACTGAGCTTTTGAGGTGGACGACAAAGAACATGCCCGAACCACCTCAGTCGTCTTTCTTGGATGGCCTGAGTTATCCTTGCGATGTTGTTGCAGCGAGCGCGGACTGTCTCATTTGAGACGAAGTCGGTGAACTTCACTCTAAGGATGGTCCTCAAGCAGTGGTGATCAGATACCTCCATTCTTTGCTCGTCCCTCGCGCGCAAAGCCCAGCATTTACAACCGTAGAGAAGGACAGACCGGACAGATGCACTGTACACGCGAATGTTAGTGGCGATGAAGAGGTGGCGTCGGATCCATAGGCATTCTCGAAGGCCTGAGAAAACCCAGCGGCAGCATCAATTCGGTAGACAATGACGTCCTTACTCCGTCCATTAGGCAGCAGCCTCGCCCCGAGGTATTTAAAACCGCCTACTTCTTTAAGTTGACAACCATTAATTTAGAGAAGTGCCTTCTCGTGGTAAGGGATGCAACTTAAAAACACTTTGGTCTTCCCAGCGTTTATGGGTAAACCGACCGATCTAGCGGCCTCGTTCACCCGTGACACCATAGACTGCAGATCACCAAAATTTGAAGCAAGTAAGGCGATATCATTGGCATAGTCGAGATCAGTCAGTCGGTGTCCGGGTGCAAATTCAACACCGTCACCTTCGTGTAGGGCCCTCCCGAGAATCCAGTCAATAGCGTAGTTGAACAGTATGGGCGACAGGATACAACCTTGTCGAACGCCAGACCGAATACCGAACGGTTGGGAAAGATTTTTGCGGACCAGGACTCTCGCAGTAGTGGAGCGATATGTAAATGCGTTTTGCTTGGACTCTTGTGTGGTCCGTCGACGTGGTGTAATAAAATCTCACATTACACTGCTAGTTTGCAGCAGATGACGTAAATCGTGAGATGTGAGTACATTTACAAAGAATCTTCAATCACTTGGAAACCGGTCCATTTGCAAGGACCAGCGCTCCAAATCGCGACCTTCGATTGAAATGAAAGTGCTATTATTTCGGTTGAAAGTAACAATTTTCTTAAGAAAAGCGGAACCGTCAGAGTCGCGAAATTTTCTGTCAAATGCCTAAACCCATTTTGTAGAAGCCTGGATAGCAAGAAAGCAAACGCAGCAACGTTTGAAAAGAAAAACTTTTGCCAATAATCTGGCTAAATTGTTTCAAGAAACTAGCGTTAAGGGTAGTGTGGTAGGTACTCAACTGCCGGATGTTTGATTGTCTTTTCCAAAATGGTGTTACGCAAATTCGATGTGAATACAGTATCTGGCCTATTTCGGAAAATTTTAATCGAAACTCTTAAATGTATTTTTGATTGGGAAGTATTACTTAGGTGGAGTTATAACATTGATTATTGTGCAACATAATTCCAGGATGCCGGCTTGACAACGCCGCACTAGACAATGAATCTTTTTGTCCGCTTAGATCAGCTGGAATAGGGTGTTAAAGTAAAGCAAACGTCTGTCACCGTTTTCATTTCCGATTTTCGCTGTGAGCGTTCATTCTTCATGTTTGGATGAGTACAAATAAGACTAAAACAACCACCTGCATTAGACAGAATGTCCCAACACTCGCTACCTCGGTAAATGCTTTCAAGGTGTATCTTATTTTGAAGGCTTTGATAAACATATCACAGAGTCTACATTTATGGTAAATCGATTGAAAACACTAGATGCCGTGCAATATTCAGCAATATTTCAAGGACGATCTGAAGCTCGATGTACTCCAGAACAAGAAAAACCTAAAAACTTGACCGAAGTCAACTTCTCTTAATACACGTTAAATTCTACGTTTAAGATTCCACTTGTCAATTCTACTCAAATTTACTAGCCACTAACCGACCTGTCACCATGTGACCTTATGAAAGCTTCTATTTGTGTGTCGTGCCTATCGGCGAACTCAAGTTAAAACCTGCTAGTCTTAGCCAACTGCATTTCAAGCAGTGCACAAACATAAAAAATACAGCCAATTCTCGTGAGACCGTTTTGAAATCTATGCTTGAGCTGTAGGCTATTGGCTAACCGCCATACCTGACATTACACTAATTATTAAGAGATATTTAAGCATAAGCTTCCTTAAAGGACTATTTTCAAGCATTATTCTACTTGTGCCGTTTTATTTACTTAATTTATTGCGCGGACAGGCTTTCTGTGCACCTAGAACTTAAGGTTATTCAGTTGCAGCGATTTTTGATGTTTTCCGAATTTACGCTTTTCTAACGACAATTATTATTTCTAAACGGCGTAATACTGTTTTTAACACTTTCTTTATTCTTCCAGTTCGTTTAAAGTTGTTCACTATAAATTTGGAATTTTGGTTCATTCGTTTGTGCCGGTTTGCGAGTAATTATCGATGTTTCGTAAATTTCTACAAATTACCAAATTTACCGCATATTGTCCGACCGCATCACAGTCCCTCCTACTCAGTATTTCCTAATTAAAAGCACATGCCAGAATTCGGGATAAAGTTTAGTGAGGTAGATTAGATACTGTAAGAAATTGCCTGAAAGTAAACGTTGGTTGGCGCCGAAAATTGTAATCGTTTTCATGGATAAAATGACTTGGCTACATTCTGCTCGAACAAAGGGTTTTTTCCGAAACGCTTAATAAGTAAACTGCTCAACGTTATATGTGCTCTGTACGAGCCATGTATATTTCGGTCATGCTTCACAATTTGCGTAACTTTTGTGTGTATAACTTGGCATTATATGAACAAACTTGAATAAACAGCGTGATGGGAAATAAGCAGCCAAACTAAAAACTTCAATGCAATTTACGCAAATCATGTAGAATTGCGCTACTCATTAAGCTGTGGACTGGCTTACTTGCGCATGTTCCATTTAGAATTTCAAATCATTTAGCACGAACGTCCCCTTTAAATGCAATTGGGATTATCTAGTTTTATTTTTTAGTTTGTTTCCGTGGAAGTGTGTTGTATCTTTGCAAGTTTTGTGGTTTGGTGCTTATTTTCGCATTTTCTTCATTTTCGTTTCCTTTAAAAAGGCTTACGTCTGCCCACCACAATACCGCTTTCGATGCCTTTTAATTACAAGTAAATTAGTTAATATTTAGGAGGGAGTGGGTCTTATTTCTGCCGGGTTTTATGTAGCCTGTGGAAGAACTGTTCTCTTCCGCAAACCTCGTGTAATGCATACTTGCAAGGGAAATCGCTGTTGCCTCGTCACATCGACCAGTGTTTCTTGTCCTGGGGTTGCAGACAAGGACCTATCGTTCTCCAACTAAAAGCTTCGTCAGAAATAACTTGTGTTTTCAGGAACTGAGCACTAAAACTGTACACAGCCACTCGTATGCGTACCGCGGATGACGAATCTTATCAAGCATCAACCGCAATTTTAACAACTGATCTCCGTGGTAAGGGGTTACTTACATAAAGTTGTAATGCCGATAATCATGCAGCCTGTCCCCGATATACTGCAGTCACGTCAAGATGCCGGCTTTTGAGTTCACGTCTCTCCAGCCATCCCCTAGAACCACACTCGCAAAAATGACGACTTAGATATTAGGAGTTTCGTCCTTTATTAAGCCCTTGATTAAGCCTTCGACATGGTCTATATCCGTTGCAAAATTTTATCAGTGCTAGATGGCTTTTTCTTCATAGTAATGAGGAATGTATGGCTGTCCTTAAGTAAAAAATTTGCAGCTTGCAGTTTGAAAATTCTAAAGATAGTTAAACTTTAAAACTATTCGGGAATTGTAAGACCTTTAAACAACAAGATACACTTCCTCGGAGTACGAAGTTTGAAAACCTCGCTTATTACAAAATTAGTGTAATAAGTATTTTTGTACATGATTTTCGGAAGATATGTTTCAGTTTATAAGCGCATCGAAAATGCCAAAAGTGTCTGCTATACAAGTAGTCCCTCCTTAACGGATGTGATTTCTGCAGGCGGCTAGAAAAACGCATTTAAAAGTCAGTATTCTGGCATGACTGTAATATCCTCAGATAATCAATATTGCAACCCTATCTAAGTAATCCATTCCAACCAAAATCAGTTTTCGGGATTCCATTTGATGTTTCAAGAAATGCGTCAGCTACTGTCGTCCTCAAAAGCATTGGAACGTCTTTCCAATAAAAAATACTAGTTACATTAATGTTACCGCTTTGTTTCGCTCGAGGGAACAAGGGTTCTGTATACCTGTGGTCGTTTTATAAATTTCACTTTCAAACTAATAACCTGTACAGTTGATTACTGCTCGGGGGATACAGTAAAACGTCCTGTCTCAATTGATTCAACAGTGAAATAACGAATTGATCTGCTTTGCGCAATTTATTACTTGGACGACTACACTTGTCCCCACTATCAGCCCCTGAAAACTTTTTGGCAAATTTAGCATTCTTGTCGGGTGAAGACTTCCTTCTGTCCTGAAACGTCTTGGCCTAGGTCGGCGGAATTATCAAAAGTGTAGTCTTTGCTTTCAAAGAGTTTGAAGTAGTCATCCGTGCCAAAATATTCTGGGTGGAGACTGGAACTTTTTAGCTGTGTGTGCAAGTGCGCCCCTGCCGTTTGCATTGCCATCGAAAAGCAACTGTCACACCATCTGATTGTGAAAATAGTTTTCCTTGCTACTTAAATTTATTAAATAGCTTGGGCAAGTTGTTTATTAATTTGTATGTGGGTTATCGGCGTGGATTAGCGTTTGGAGTTTGGGTAAGTTACCGGTTTATTGGAAGTACGGGTTGTCGGAAAGAGTTAACATTGGGCTGCAGTACCGTCAGCCTTAACCACTGACCTACGTAATCTACTTACCACCACTAAACAGCAAACATTGTGCTCCATGTGGTTTTACTGGTACGTACTTTGGTTGCGCGCCCACCGTCAGCGGAAGTGACGGTTGCTCGTTGCGGACGTAGCCACTGCGACATTCTCACTGGCTCCCTACATAAAGGCCGCTCTGTTCTGTTAGCGCTTTATCCACTGAAAGAATCATCGGTGATTGCTTAACACTTTTACTGTCCAGGAGTTCTGGGACTGCATTTTGGTCGCCTTTGTTATTCCCACCTGCCTAGCCCCCATTTTACCGATGGCCTAACGGTCAATCTGGGCTGTTATTGCGACAAGTGGATCTGATCAAAGCAAGTGTTGTCATATTTCATGTGACCTTTTGTACGACGAGGCGCGTTAAGGACAGTGGTTTCGGCCAAGCAAGGTCTGCGTCGTCGTTAGACTGCGCATCCCTGGTTGAAATTAACTAATTTATGTAAGCATATTGCCGAATTTCGATGTAAGTGTGATGTCTGTGCGTCCCCGGATGCTTGACCTCCTGCCTACCTTAACAGCTGAGTTTTTGTTTATCGGGATTCTAACTGTGGGATTATTTCGTTTATTTTTCTTGCTAACTCCATCAGCTGCCCCCCATTGCATGGGAAGACATTTCTGCAAGGTGTTATCTGAAAGAGTCGGCTAAATATACGTCGAAATTTATATACTAGCTTATTCTAGGGGCCAGCAGCATTTCCTCCCATCAGCAACAGGGTTCTGAGATTTTGGTTTTTTTCTCTGACCGACTGTTAGCAACAAGCCAGTTAGAGGCTGTCCTTTTACTTCCCCCGCCACTCAGTACATTCTATCAGTACTCGCTAAGTCGATAACTTTAACTGCCAGTGATACTTCTCCTAATTTTGCGCCAATTTCTCTGTTATCCTGTTTTTAAAGGATCCTCGATTGAAGTACGCACCCGGATATGATCCTTCGCACGACAGCCTCACACGGATTATGTTTGATCCGTGGGTGCAGAAGCGAAATTTGGCTTACGATTGGCCCAAGTACTTCCTCACCGCCTACTAGTTTTTACTGCTTCTTGACCCCGGCCCAATGTACACATCCAGTCCCCAAGGCCGTCGCCCCGCACTTCTTGCTGAAGACGCCTCCCTGTTTTGGCCGTCTTCGTCGCAAGCTCCCTTTCTGTTTGGCAGGCCAAAAAATTAGCACTTTTTAGAGCATCTTTTAGGCGTATTTCTTAGTGTTACATTTGCCACTTCTACTCCTTTACCTGTTCGTTTACGGCCCCTCGCCCTAGCGCCCACCTTGGCTTCTTAGTTTTCTTCACTGATCAGCCAATTCAAACGCAATTTTACTGGTGTCAAAACAGCTACGGTTGTTCTTTGGGCCTCTTAAATATGTTTGTGGACGCCGTGTTTACTGGGTCTTGGCTGCAGTGCGGGCTACAAACTTTCCGCAAGTCTCCATTGGTACACAAACTTGTACTTATAGTCTAGTTCTGTTAGAGGCATGAGGATGAGGAAAAGGGGGAAAAACTTGCCAGCGAGTTATTTTCGTGTTTTGTCGCCGTAACGCGACGTAACAGGACGTGGGTCCAAACATGTGGGGCCCAGATAGGGGTGAGGCAGCTCGAGGGCTTGTATTTGCTGTTCATTCTATTCAACTCTTCAGCCTCCAGCTGTGCCTATTCTTTGGGGATCCACCTACCGGCGACAAGTGGTTGTAACCGTCGGGAATCTTCATTCAAGTCAGAACTCAGTAAATTCCATCCCGTTAAATAGCAGAGGCCAAATTGCATTGGTGGTATATGTATTTTGTACATGGTGCAGGCTACTAGGAGTTGGCGATTTGCTTGTGGGTCGCAACATAGAGTATCCGTCCGTGAGCGCGGGTTGCGATGAATGTTGTGCCTGTGTGCCTGGCACGTCGGTTTCAACGCGGTTAAGTCAATAGTGTGTCGAGACGTGATTGGTGCTCTTGAGAGTTGAGATGGGGACCACACTATCACGAAGCGCAAAGGGTGAAAATCGTCAGTCGTCTGCGCACCTAACCCGGTGTCTGTGCGGCCACCGCCGTAACTCGGCACAGTTGAGCAAGAAGTGCCCCGTGTGTAACCTAAGGGTCGACTGACCGTTAGCGGCAGGGTTTTCAGAGCGGCCGTCTGCTGGCAGCCAGGCGCAACAAAACGGGCCAGTAGGGCGACCCCTACATTACCGTCGCCGCGGTTCCTCTCGCGGACTGGACCGCTAAGCGTGAAGGAGTGCTGTTTTGTCAGAGGCCGAAGCACGCGTCTAGTAAAAGACCGTACGGACGGTAGTACTGTCTGCAGGGACGTTTCGTCCTATAGTGTCAGGCCCCTCAGATAGGCTGAGTTGCTGTTGCTTAGCCGAAAAAGGACCTCATTCACCCGTGGCATACGCTGGGCGGGTAGCGCTGAGTCCTCGTGTGCCCTTGACCGGCACCGTCCATGCGCGTGACAAGCGGCAGACAGGCTTTACCCCCAGGAGGTCCACTGCGCCAATTTTATTCATGCGTCGGTCGATGGAGTTGGAAATATCACTTATTCGCAATTTGCGTGAGGATGAGGCCGATGCTTATGTATCCTTAGGATTAATTCCATGTACGGCTTCCGCACCTTGATCAGGCGCGCTTTTGACCATCGCGATGGCCGGGAATTCGTGGCTGTAAAGGGAACCACCAGACCGGGTGACCAGGTCCTCTTCCCGAACGAGGCTCAGACCGCAGTAACCCCTTAGTCTGGTCTTAATGGCCTATCTTACACCCGTAGGGTCTGCTTCTGCATGCCATTCGTTAGATGGCGACTTAGCACTGCTTCAGCCTCTGCGTCCGACGTCATTCCCAGTTGGTATTGCTCAAACTTTCACTCGTGTGTAATCGGGAACCAACAGTAAGGTTGAGTACGCTTATCCTCCCCGTCGTATGTCAGGATGTGCTAACGTTCATGGCTTAGCAGCTCTTCAATTGATAAGACGACACAATCCTTCTGCCGACCGGGGATCAAACTGCATTGCCTGCTTAGTGTGGTTTCCGTCGCTAATCTCTTCGTTAAGGTATCCATCGCACCCGCTTTGAAGGCTCCTTCATCTGGAGTCGAGGAGTAATACGCGTTGAAGTTGCCTCAGTCTCGTCAGCAACTATGCCCTCTTCTAATCGTTTTGTTGTTCAACACTAGGCGTTGGAAGATTGGAGTGGGGTAGGTTCGGCGCAGGTCCTTACCATATAAAAGACTGTGTGCAAGTCACCACCACGCCCTATCTGGGGCATTGGTGGTCCTCGTCGCTTGCGATAGGCTGCCAGTCATCCAAAATGGTGCTAGTCTCCCTGGTGTCTACTTGAGCAGCTGGTATTTAAATTTACAGGACCGTATGTACATGAGTGACCGATCTCATGAAATGTTGGCTGAAATTCTGAAATGCGTTTTCGATTAGGAAGGATTACTTAGGCCCGGTTGTAATACTGATTATCTTGCGACATAATCCTATGAAATTTTGGATTCGGCAGGATGTCAGATTTTGAATACAGTGCTTTTCGATCTCCCGTAAAAACCTTACTTGGTAAAAAAATGACTACTTAAGTAGCATGCACTCTTCCCATTGAATTTCGATGGTCTTGCAAATTCAACTATAACTTATAGAAACCATAAACAAAAATATGCCTTCTTTCTGTCGTTTGATAGAGAATCACGTCTTCTTCATATTTTATACTCAAGGAAGGAGTATAAATAGGTTTTTAAAAAAAGTTTTCAATTATGAGATTTTTTGAGATCGCGCAATGTCCTTTCACAGCATCGTATCTAGCCGTTTACCACGGCTCCTCACGAAATGTACAACATAGTCCGCATTCATTGCAAAATTTCATGGACTCTGTGTGATATCCTTTTAAAGGCATAGAAAAATACTCGATTGTCTTTACGCGGAACGCATGCACCTTATAGACAGAAATCACTAAGCGCTAATGCAACGAATGATCAGCCTCCAAATTATTCAACAATTGGAAAACTTTTTTGAAACCTAATTACGTTCCTTCCTTGAGTATAAAATATAAAGAAGACGTGATTCTCTGTCAAACGACTGAAAGAAAGCATATTTTTGTTTATGGTTTCTATAAGTTATCTTTGAATTTGCAAGACCGTCGAAAACCAATCGGAAAAATGCATGCTACTTAAGTAGTCATTTTTACCAAGTACGGTTTATACAGGAGATTGAAAAGCAGTGTATTCAAAAGCTGACATTCTGCCGAATCCGAAATGTTATAGGATTATGCCGCAGGATCACCAGTAGTACAACCGCGCCTAAATAATCCTTCCTAATCGAAAACGCATTTCAGAGTTTCAGCCAACATTTCATGAGATCGGTCAGTCACTGTATATACCGGAACCGTACACGGGCCCGGCAACAACTGTCATCGTTATCAGTGGTAGCGACGGAAAGATAGGAACCGCTTCACAGTTTCCTGTTGGATAAAGAGAGCTAGAAAGGTTTTTCTGAATTCCCCTCCCTTAACGGGGTATTTCTAAAGAGCTCATTGGAGGTTTAATGGATAGCAACCTGCCACATCTATGCATACCTTTCGACTTGCCTGGTGTCCTGTCAGCATTTACCAGACGTTTTAGTTTGTGCATCACCTGAGGCAGAAATTCCCTCCCAAGAATTGGCCATAACATCTGCTAATGCTGACAGTGTTTCTGTTCAATGAGTCGTGTGGATAACCGTAGATGTTAGAGAAATTTCGAGAGATTCATTAGTGGAAATAATTTCAGGGACTGTTTGCTGAACTTCCACTATGTGGTGAATCCCCAACTCGTTAAACGTAGGCAAAAAGGCCTCAGAATGCTTTCCTACAAATAGGGTTACTGTCGCATGATGACCCTCAAAGGAAAGTATTTGCAGTCACCTGGAATCAAAGCTTTCGTTCACATTAAATGCCTGTGTTCGTTAAGTTTTACGGAAAGAGGAGTAAAACTAGTTCGTCTTTAAAGTCAATTCATAGGGAACCAAGTCTTAAGACGAGTCATTTGAAAGAATGAAATACCCCGGCCTGAAATACATGATTTAAATTTAAGACGCTCGTCAGTATGGACAGGACTTGTATGTTTTCGGCGGAAGCACATATCGGATAGATGAGAAACCCTTGACACATGCAGAAAGTTACATCATGTAACAGGAGATATGAGCCATTATTAAAGCGAAATCACATTATCTTTGAACTCAAGCGTCCAAGAATCTCGTGCCATAAAAACGCCTGTACGAACAAAACGTCCTCAGTCATTTCTGGCCGGTCTCCCTTATCTTTGAAGCAGCGTTTTCCCGGGATAAATTTGAACAAGGTGAAGGCGACAAAGCATGCAGAATTTATTGACGTCATAAATTTCGAGACCTCTCATTCAGCTGGCACTGCCATGGTAATTATCGATTATGGACGAAACCCTGTTCCCATGTATGCCCTCTCATTTCGCCCCCACCCGCCCCCCTCTCCCCGGCATGACTGAATGCTCCCCGCACGTTGCACTCCAAATCACGCCGCACCAGTTCTCTCATACTTGGATGACTTCTCTCCCCCTCCCCCCCCCTCACTATATGCACCCTCATACTAGACCCACGTTTCAGTTTACCTATCACGTTTAAGCTCTCTAGGTCGATCGTTGATTGAAAAGTTTTGCCTTGTAATATAACTATGCAATGACCGTGTGCAGCTGAATGAGAGGTCTCGAAATTTATGACGTCATTAAATTCTGCATGCTTTGTCGCCTTCGCCTTGTTCCCTTATCTTTGTTGGTACTCCGCCCGAACGATTATTTGTCGGCATACGACTGCCTGAGAGGGCTCTGGATTGAGGCACAAGGTGCAAATGAACAAGGATGCCTCGTAACTGATCGGTGGACACTCTTCCACCATAGGAAGCTGTTATTAGTGGTCGCGTAATTTGGTAGGAATTCCATCCTTTAAGTACTGGGACCGCCTGTAAGTCCACTGCCCTGTTCTACTGCTGCATTTTTTAACCCAGAAACGTCAGGGGAACAAACTTCACGCTCCGAAGATTGAGTTTTCTTCTTGTTAACTGTTTCCTGGAACTTGCCTCTAGCTTGCACCAGTCGCCCAACTGTGAACAACCGACCGAAGGCCGTAAACACCGAAAAGTAGTACCGAGAATACGGCTGTTTCAGACTTACTGGGTTTTAATCGGCCGGAAATGCCCGGACTGCAAACTTGATAAACCTGGTATTTGAGTAAGTCAGTCTAATAAAACTTTTTGTTCCAGCGATCGTGTCTCTACTTTGCGACTACTTCCTAAAACTTGGCTTTTCTCTTATACTAGCAAAAGTTCTAGGTCATCTATCGCCTGGACGACACGGCCGAATTTGGGGGCTTTATTTAAGAGACCTAGTGCCAAAGTTCGTACTCAATCTTCAACGACGACTGATCTATAGATACCACCCTTATGTGGCCCTCAACTATGCCCACAAATGCAAAAAATGACAAAGTGCGATTAGTTAGCGGACGTGTGCAGAGCATAATCCAAGGGTGATTTGTGTACCGTGGCATATTTTATTTCGCCCGTGAATCTTAGAGTATGAGTAAACCCACTTAGGATCATCGAATTAAGGAAGGGTTCGTGAATTTCTCATTTTCGCCGAAAAGTCGTTGACATAAAGTAAGGAGAGTAGGGGACCTTGAAGTACTTTAAAGTACACCACTTGTAATTGAGTGGGGTGTCTCGTGGCCATCATTAATCATAACTTGCTGGTAACAGTTTGATAGGTAGGACCCGATGAAGTCGAGTAGAGGAGGCTGAATGTCGGGGGCTTTCAGTTTTATTAGAAAGCGTCAGTGCGACACCTTGTCGAAGGTATTACTAAGGTCAAAGTATATAAATACCTCTGACGACTGTTCATTACGGGGGCAGTTGATTGGATTGAGAATGGTTAGGTGAAAATTTTCGCAAGATCTTCCAGGTAAAAACCCATGCTGGCTGGAGCTTAGAAGCGGATTAGGTAGACAGAAATCATTAATTCCATTGGAGCGATATTTTAAAAAGTTTCGCCAAAGACGAAGTTTCGTGAATTCCCCGATAATTATTAACATCGGATGTAGATCCGAGCTAAAAAAACTAAATATATTGTTGAGGTCATCCATGGTGTCAAGCAAAATCCGCATTAAATGTCGACAGAGAATAAATGATTAAGCAATACGGGATGGGTTCGCTACCTTTGGTAATCTAGTTTGGGGTACTGTCCATGCTCTAGCAATGTTAAATTTAAATCGATAGAATCGGCAACACTGTAAAAAAATTACACTGTAGTGTGGAAGGAAACGGGGTTTCGCATAAGAACACTTTTTTTGAGTTGCTGCAGCATGTGCCTGTCAAGGCGATGTTTGAAAGGAAACGCAGCCTGTGACGTCACAACGATCTCGGATAGGTTATTCCAGTGTTCCACTATACATTTTAAGAAAAAAGTACGTTTTCACATCCAATCTTCCTTGTCGTACATATAGTTGAAAGGATGCCTCGGAGGTCGATTGTAATGTAGAGTTAGAATGTGCCCCCACATTATTGGGCGCAGTCCAAACCATGCCCGATACGGAAAGTCTTATCAAGTTCTCGTGCAATTGTCTATAAACCAGGGAATAGTGATTAAGGTTATTTAAATGGGTCTTTTATAACAGAGTTCTTTGAACTCTTACCAATTTCTGGCATATATCTGTAGTCTTACGAGTAGGTTACAATTCCACTGCGTTCAAGGTCTGCAGACTTAAGTTCCATATTCAGGATGCAGCGTTACAAACTTTGGGGAAGCAGTCGTATAGCATTGCAGAGCGGCCTTAGGCATTTTACAAAAATGCGTAGAAGGCTTTGGGGCGTTCGTCATCCAACCGCCGAGACCCTTCTGTGTTTCGGTCTCTCGGAGTGCCACTCCGTTCAGATGGTAGATGTGCTATCAGGGAGAAGGTTTTGACTTCCGAGACGCTGCATGGCGCATTTATGACAGTTGAATAACGGAAGTAATCTGCGGGACCCCACTTTCAATCGACGAAAATTATCTTCGGAGTTCGCTTTGTTGGAAGCACTGTAGATGACTTTTCAATTTTTTATATCTTCCGCTAACACGGCGTGTCCACAATCCAATTCTTATACACAATCATTTATAAACAAGAGAAGGAAGGTCGGTTCCAGCATCGAACCTTATTCAATTGCAACCTCTATGACTGTGCGTCTTGACTGCTATTGCCGCACACAGACAGCCTGAGAACAACTGACGGGAAATTTTCAATCCCGTTAGGAAGTGTACCTCTGATACCCATTACTCTCAAGTTGTACAGGAGATGCTAGTGTGGGACAGTATCGAAGGCGTTCCTAAAACCAACGTAGGCGAAATGCAGGTTGTTTTTTGTTGAGCGCTCTTGTCCAGCTCTGCATCATGTGAACCAAGTTCATTACACATGATTTTCCTCGTGGAAAGCGTATTTTGCATATGACGGGGGGTTGTGAGGTCCGAAATAATTCATCAATGCCTTGTTAATGATCTTTTCCATAACCTTGCAGCAGATTTCTGTCAGACTGACGTTTTTTAATTGATCGAAAACGCACGGTTACCGATTTTGTGAGTCGGCGTGATGTTGGCTATTCTCCAATCCGTGGAAAGAATTTCAGTATCGAACGATTTATGGCACGATGCGGTTAATGGCTTTGACAGTTTTAGGGCAAGTTCAATGAGCGGTTTTCTTGCAGTCAGGTCCTGGTTAAGTGATTTACATTCTTTCAAGTTTTCAGTTCTTTAAAAATCGTTTCTTCTCGAAACATAATATTTTCAATAATTGACGCTCTCACAACACATTCATCGACGACTTCCGTTGTGATCGTTCGTTTTCTCGATGCTGAGGTCTTATATTTGGATGAGCCTGTAGTGACAGTTAAGTCCGTTTTGTTTTAATCAGTTATAATATGCTTGTTAAATAGCCTGACACAACTTTGAATAAGACAAAGAACTAGCACGTGCATTTTTACCTGCTGATGACTTTGTTCTTATTTATTAGTTTGTAACTGTTGGGATACTTCTATCTTCGTTTCCCGGATAGCCTACTTACTGTGCTCAACTAATGGGTGTATCACTTACATCGGTGACCCTATATCGTTCATAGCTCCTGCTGTTTCATTTATGTGCATAACTGTTTCCATTCGGATTAATCCTCACTCTACTTTTTATTGATCAGATTATTTATCCAGCCCTTATTCGCTAGTCACGCTGTGTCACCTTTTCATCTAATACGAGCGCTAACCTTCAATCTCGCTGTCAACGCGCCAGTCCCCTACCTCAATTATCTGACCCCTGACTGATATCGGCTAATTATGTCCAACGATTCTACCAGTCAGCCGATAGCCGGCATTCACACATTTGACCTGCCATCCGTGTGGCTAGGTGACATCGCGTTGTGGCTGCGCACTGTGGAGTCCCGTTTCGCCCTCCGTCAGATTACACGAGAGGATACGAAGTTTCACTATGTTGTGGCAGCACTCCCAATGGATATCGCCCCCGACCTCCGCAACATCATAGATTGCCCGCCCACAGAAGCCCCTTATATTGCCCTAAAGGAAGTTCTCATTTCCCGCATTTCCCTCTCAACGCAAAAACGTTTGCAACGTTTAATTTCCGAGGAGGATCTCGGTGACAGGAAGCCTACGCAGATTCATAGGCGCTTGGAGCAGTTGGCAGACGGACAAAAGCTCGATGCCACCATATTCAAGCAGCTTTTTCTCCAATGGTTACCTCCTTCTGTGCAAGCCCTCCTTGCGCCTAAAATTCCTTCTTTGACTGTTCAGATGCTTGCAGAGACTGCTGACCGTATACTCGAGTACTACCAGTCTCCTGTTACGGTTAACGTCGCTAGTCGAAGCACAACTGCCCCCACAATCGAGGATGTCGTCAAACGCCTGGATGCCCTCACTCTCGAAGTTTCCCAGCTCCGGGCTACTCGTGTCCATAACCCTCGTAGCCCTGCAATTTCTCGCCGCCCGAGATCTCCCACTCCAAACAAACCTACAGTTGATGATTTCTGTTGGTATCATCACAATGATGGTTCTAACGCCCATCGCTGCCACTCTCCGTGCAAGTATAAAACACCCGCGTCGGAAAACTCCCCTGCAGACCAGTAAGGGCGACGAACGTGGTCGGCACATCCTCACCAAGTCGCTTACTCCACATCTATGACAGGACCTTCTGTCGTAATTTTCTCGTGGATACTGGTGCGGAGATTAGTCTAATCCCACCCACCTTGACTGACCGTAAGTCACCAAACTCTTCATTTTTCCTTCAAGCAGCTAACAAGTGTTCTATTAAAACTTTTGGTCAACGATTCCTAACGCTAGATTTGGTTCTAAGACGTTCATTTCGTTGGTTATTTACTATCGCTGATGTTCATACTGCCATTCTGGGCGATGATTTTATATCCTTTTTCGGTTTCCCCGTTGACATCAAGTCCCATAAATTAATTGACCCTAAGACTTCTTTACATTGTAATTGTTCCACTCGTACCCTTTCATCACCTAATCCACACATCTCAACAATCCCTTCGTCTACGCCCTATCATCGTTTACTTCCGGAATTTCCATCTATCACACGACCCTCACAATTTAACCAACCTATCAGACATTCTGTTGTTCATTATATTTCAACTACTGTACCACCCGTGTTTAGCTGTCCCCGTCGTTTAGCCGCAGATACGTTCGCTATAGCCCAGACTGAATTCAGTCACATGATGGAGCTAGGCATAATCAGGCCTTCCACTAGTCCATGGGCTGCACCTCTACATACGGTGGGCAAAAAGTCTCGTTGACCGGCGTCCATGCGGGGATTACCGACGGTTAAACACCTGCGCCGTGCCTAACATTTATCCGCTTCCACATCTCCACGACTTTTCATTAGGCCTAGCCGGAGCAACATATTTCCCAACATTGACTAAGTCAAAGCTTTTCATCAGATACCCGTCGCTCCAGAAGACGTTCCCAAAACGTCGATTACAACACCGTTTGGCATGTTCGAGTTTGTCAGGATGCCTTTTGGGCTACGCAACTCCGCTCAAACTTTTCAACGTTTCATCAACGAAGCCCTCCGCGATCTACCTTTCGTTTTTGTCTACGTCGACGATGTTCTGGTGGTAAGTTCCAGTGAACACGAACACCTACAACATCTGCGTCTCATTTTTGAACGATTGAGCCAATTTGGCGTTTTCATTAATGTTTCTAAATGCGTTTTTGGTGTACAGTCGCTGTTTTTCCTAGGACATCGCGTAGATGCTTCTGGTTGTCATCCCATAGATGCCAAAGTTTCAGCTATTCGCGATTTCCCTACTCCCACTTCTTTTCGACAACTGCGCCGTTTTATAGACCTTGTCAATTTCTATCGACGTTTTATCCCTCACTGTGCTCAATTAATGTTACCACTTACTAACCTTTAACGCGGGAAAAACCACAAGTTTTCTTTTCCTGACACAGCTGTCGAGGCTTTCAATCACGCCAGGAAGGCTCTTGCGTATATAACTGCCCTTATTCACCCTTTACCTGATGCCCCACTTTCCATTGTGGTCGATGCCTCCAATTTCGTTATAGGTGCTGCCCTTCAGCAACAGACGCCCACTAGCACCCAGCCCTTGGCTTTCTACTCTGCCAAATTGACACCCCCACAAACTCGCTATAGCACTTTTGGTAGAGAACTTCTTCCAATTTATTTAGCCATTAAGCATTTTCGTAATTATATTGAGGGCAGAGATTTTTGTATTTATACTGACCATAAGCCTCTTTCTTATACCTTTCTATTTCTTCTGACAAGTATTCACCCCGCGAGGCCCGTCATCTCGATTTTGTTTCTCAGTATACCACCGACCTTAGATTTCTTAAAGGCCTTTATAATCAAGTTGCTGACTGTCTTTCTCAGCCTGGCATTAATACCATCATCCGCCCTTCCATCGATTTGGAGCGCATGGCAGAGCTGCGAAACCAACCGACTTTCACTGACAGCCTTCCACACACTAGTCTTCAGCTCGAAGCCATTCCTCTTTCCACCACCCCCGGTAAATTCCATACCTAACATAACTGCCGATTCCGTTGCTCATGCCTTTTTGGAACACTGGATCTCTCATTATGGCGTCCCCTCAACTTTTACTACCGATCAAGGCCAACAATTCGAGTCTAGACGTTTAACAGCCTTATCGACCTCCTTGGATGTTCTCGCATACGCACGACAGCATACCACCCCTCATCGAATGGTTTAGTCGAGCGTTTCCACCGGCAACTCAAAGCCTCGCTCCGAGCTCATGACAACTCTTCGCATTGGAGCGAGCATCTGCCTTTGGTCATGCTCGGTATCCGTACCGCACTCAAGCCCGACTTGGAGTGTTCCGCTGCCGAACTTGTCTACGGTACTACCCTACGGATTCCAGGTGATTTTTTTCGGGTACTCTGAAAGCTCAGCCGACTTGAATCCCAGCGATTATGTGCAAGGATTGCGCCAAGCCATGACTCATCTTCGAGCCACTCCTCCACGTCCTTCAACAAGTAAGTCGTACGTCGACCCGAACTTACTAACATGTTCTTTTGTACTTGTCCGCGTAGATAGCGTTCGCCGGCCACTACAACAGCCCTATGACGGCCCATTTCGAGTACTATCTCGCACGGACAAGCATTTTACAATTGACGGTGGAAGCCGCACCGACGTCGTCTCAGTCGATCGCTTGAAGGCGGCTTACACCGAGCCTCTTTCAACTTCCCCAACCGAACAACCTCCACTCGACACATTGCCACTTGCTATTTCCCAGAATCCACTTACGCCCAATAACCCTGCGTCTTCCCTTATCCCACAGACTCCTCCCCTGACGCGCAGCGGTCGTCATGTCCATTTTCCCGACCGTTACCAACTTGTACAATATGCACAACACTCCCACCTTTTCCTTCTATCAACAATAATTTTTTTGAACTCCATTCTCCTATGAGGGGAGTATTGTAGTGACATTTAAGTCCGTTTTGTTTTGATCAGTTATACTATGCTTGTTAAATAACCTGACACAACTTTGAATAAGACAAAGAACTAGCACGTGCATTTTTACCTGTTGACGACTTTGTTCTTATTTACTGGTTTGTAACTATTGGGATACTTCTATCTTCGTTTCCCGGATAGCCTACTTACTGTGTCCAACTAATGGGTTTATCACTTACAAGCCTACAAATATTACCCAATCGGCCATTTACAAAAAAAGAATGTTCAAGCGTTCTCTACTTCTGCATATTCTTTCAAAGATATCTTGCTTTGAAGGTTTTGACAAACATACCACAGAACCCACTTTGATGGGCAGTCGACTGTGAACTCTAGAAACCGTAAAGTATTTGCTGGCATTTCAAGCACACCACGAAACTCAGTGGACTCCACAATCACCTGGTAGCCATCTGCTGGATTCTAAATTGATTTTTTAGGAAACCTTACTTGGGTAGTCAACTTACTCTATCGGACTTGGTGGATACCGTGCGTTGCAGTAGGCAGGGCGGGTAACTTGCCCCGAATGTGATTAAATTCGCAGCCCCCAGTGCGACGTCGTAGTCTAGATGGCTAGAATGTTGACTGTACTCTAGCCTTCTTCTTGTCATGGGTTAGAATCCCACCAAGATTGCTGAGTTTTCACAGTTGGGTCAAAATAAAAATGACACTCGTTACACTGAAAATGACATACTTGTGATTGCGTCAAGTTCATTAATTGAGGAACTGCCCACCACTACGCGATCCCAAAAACATTTGTATCTGGGACGTCCACATCAACGAAATCAAGCGAAACCCTTTCTTCCTCTGCCAACTGCACTTGAAACAATGCAGATCAGAAACAATTGCACCAAATTCTCGTGGAACCATTTAAGAGTTCATACTAAAACTTCTGGGTGCTGTCTAGTAGCCATATTTGGTGACGAATTAATACTTTGAGGTATTTCAGCGTTAACTCGTCATAAGGACTTGCGGGGTTTCATTTGCTCGCTTGTTTGCATGAACAGACTTTAAGTACTTCTGAAGCTCAAGTTTACTCCTTAAATGGATCGAAAACTTCCTTGTGGGTCGACACCAGGTTGTGTGCGTCGGTCGGGGAAAATCAGATCCGGCTATGGTCGATAGTGGTGTCCCCCAGGGTTCAGTTCTGGGACCCATTTTGTTCCTTATCTACGTGGACGATGCCGCAAGAGATTTAGACTGTGAAGTTGCAATGTTTGCGGATGACATGAAGATATGGAGTGTAATTCGGGGTCCTGCCGATGAAGAAAGACTGCAGATGAACCTGAATCGGTTGGAGGAGTGGTCAAACCGTTGGCTCCTGCGGTTCAACGTTGCCAAATGTAGCATACTTCGCCTAGGCAACACAGCCAGATCCGCCAGCACAAGAGGCTACTTTCTGGGCGGTGCAGCCCTACAAGAGGTCGAAGCCCAAAGGGACCTCGGTGTGCTGACAACGAGTTCCCTAAAACCATCCGCCCACTGTTCGAGGGTGGCAAAAACCGCAATGTCCGTACTGTACGCCATCAAGCGTGCGTTTATGGATTTTGACGAAGAAGCTTTCTCTAAGACATTCGGAACATTCGTCCGGCCGCATTTAGAGTACGGCATACAAGCTTGGAGGCCGTGGGCTGTTGTGGATCAAAACTGCCTCGAAAAAGTCCAGAGGAGAGCCACGAAGATGGTTAGGGGTCAAAGCTCCTTTCCTTATGCAACCCGCCTAGTAAATCTGAACCTCTTTCCTTTGAGTTACAGGCAACTTCGCGGAGATCTCTTGCAAGCCTTCCGCATTGTAAAGGGGTTGGATTGCAGTCTGGCCTTCGAAGACTTTTTTGAATTTGCTACCACGACCAACCTCCGAGGTCACCCGTTAAAACTGCGCACTCAGCAGGCACGGCTGGATGTGCGGAAGTTCTCCTTCGCGGTTCGGGTGGTCAAACCATGGAATGAGCTTCCCGCAGATGTTGTGATGTCACCATCTATACAAATTTTTAAGAAGAATCTGGACATATTTATGTTCCGAAATGACCAAGAGCGATGAGAAGTCGAGCTCACCCCTGTAACTCCTTCTCATTTTGTCCCACCATTATGGGCGTGTTCGAACTATTTCAGCCCAGAACATCTATCTGTACACCACACATTTTTTACGTTGCAAATAGGGTACTCAAAGGCTTACGCCTATTTCCCTCAATAAACTGAACTGAACTGAACTGAACTGAACTGAACTCATTGAATATAGCTTTGGCGTTTTAGGTACTTCCGTTATTTTTTGAAGACAGTTGTGATTCCTGAACAATCCAACATTACTTTTTATTTCGTTCATGTTGTCCTTCCGAATTAGGACCTTTACTATTAATTTGGAGCTTCGATAGATACATTTGAGCAGATTTCCAAGGAATTAAAGATACTTTGTTAATCAAAGCAAGCTTCAGGTTTAGGGTCACGTACGATAAGCCCTTGATAGCGGAACATTCAGTCACAGTCATGGTGGTCTATCAGGAGCAGTACCTGCGGTGACACTTAGGGCGAGAACATTCAGTCAGTAAAGTTTAACCGCACTCAGAAAGAACAGATATATCCAGGTTAATTTTACTTGGAAAAAAATAAATCACACCTTTGAAAGGAAAATATACACGTTTGTATACTGATTTGAAATATTCAGCATGATTAGAGGACTGAACTTCTCTAACTGCTGACAAAATTACACTGAAATTGATTAAAAAGAAATTTTCACCTCGCTTGGTACTTTGAAGAACACCACCCATAAGGGGGCTCTTATTTGAAAGGAAGAATCCGCTATACCTTTTGTTTCTAATGAGATAGGTATGACTTCATAAAGTTAGTGACCTGACTTAGGACTTTTAAAGCGTCCATGTTTACTAGAACCGTGTGTGTGCAATTTAACAAAGTTTTGCTGAAATTGAGGTAAGTAGCGACCGCCAGTAGATGTTCATTATGAGAGAAAAGCACGGTTGGAAATTCAAAAACTAGTATTTATTGTCGCAAATAGACTTACGATCATTTTGGAGAGAGGGCGAGGTAGGTGAATCACGAACGTTTTGAATATCGGAGAGAGATCCAGACTTCCAGTCTTCCACTAATCTGGGAGCAGACCATTATCAAGAAAGATTGGGAACTTGTTCAGCTAAGGAAGAAAATTATTCACTTGTTTATAAAGATAGCCGGGGTTGTTGTGAGTTGCGCCTGAATGGGATTTTGTAACGATGATCTACCCAATTCTGAAGAACTACAAGGAATCTGATAGTGGTGGAGAGGGCATATGGTGACGTAGGAAGTAGGAAAATTGGGCTAACTTCAGACTTAAAAGGGATAGCAGAGCATAAATTCAGGTTCTACATTTTCCACCTGCTAAGTATTTAAATTAATGATCCTACTAATCTAAGAAGGACTACCTTAGTTGAATTCAGAGGACAGTCTGAGACGAAAGGCAAGGCAATAGACATGGAGAGATTTCCCTCATTAAGGGTAGAAGATTCCCTTCGCATATCTCGAGTAAGCTTCATCTTCCAAACGAAATCAAATTTATAAACGAATCCTGAGACTAGTTTTGCATTTTAATCTGTCAATTTGACAGAAAGTGCGGATGGGGGAATAATCAGCGTTCGGCTTAAACACCCGTGCCATTAAATCAAAGAAGAGCCCAGCAATATGTCGGGGAAAGGTTGGGTACTCAAAATGAAAAAAATTTGCCAATTTAGAAAGTGTATAAAATATTTACTAACTGATCGCCAGCATGTACACAGTCGATGTAGTTTCGATTTAACATCGACTGTATAGTAGGTAAAATGTAAGGCAATGAGGAATCAGCGCGTGATTACTTGTGAAAGTACCTTGGTAAACATTTATAAACGGATAGTGGATGCCATTAGTAACAATTTAATCTGACATGGTATAGATTCTGGCCGTTGAGTGAACTAACTAACCGACGTTTCATCCCTCACGACGTTCGATTAATGTTACCCCTCGCAAATCTCTTGCGGGGCAACAACCGCGAATATTTTTCCTGCCACAGCCATGGACGCCTTTCAATGTGCCAAAGAGATCCTTGCGGAAACGACTGCCCTTTCTTACCCTCTACGGGATGTCCCGCTGTGCATTGGTGCTGATGCCTCCAATTGCGTCATAGGGGCAGCCCTCCAGCAACAGGCTGTAATGGACATCCGGCCTCCATCTTTCTGGTCTGCTAAACTGACACCTCCCCGGACTCGTTATAACAGTTTTGATGGAGCACTCCTTGCCATTTATCTCACCATTAAGGATTTTTATAATTACCTTGAAGGCAAAGAGTTTGTTTTTACACCGACCATAAACCTCTTACTCATGCTTTCTCAACTCCCTCTGACAAGTATTCGTCCCGTGAGGTCCGCCATCTCAATTTAATTTCTCAATATACCGCGGAAATTCGATTTCTTAAAGGACCCTCTAATCATGTCGCCGACTGTCGATCCGGACATGGAATTAATGCCATCACCAGCCACCCCATAGACCTGAAGTGCATTGCCGAACTACTTCAGCCGAATTTTTCTGAACAACAAGAGCATACTAACCTTCAGATTAAACCATCCATCTGTTCGCCACGGCCAATACAATCTTGTGAGACATGTCGAACGGTTTCTCTAGTCCTATAGTATCAAGCGGGATGACACGAGATGCTTTTTCTACGTTACACAATCTCGCCCACTCTGGCATCCAGGCTACTCAGCGCCTCGTCGGTGACCATTTCGTCTGGTCCAGCATGAACACTGATGTCCGCCAGTGGACTCGCCAAGGTTTGGTCTCCCAGAAATCCACAATTGTATGTCACAAAAACGTCCCAATTAAGGCCTTTTTTGTACTCGATGCGCATTTTGCACATGTTCGCGTAAATCTCGTGGGTCCTTTGCCAACATACCGTGATTGCAACTGTTTGCTCACGACTACTAACCGATTTACGCGATAGTCCGTCGTAACTCCGATTCCAAACGCTGCTGCAGATACTGTCGTTTGTGCCTTTTGAGGACACTGAATTCCCCATTAAGCTGTTTCCACAACTATTAACACCGACGGAAGCTAATAATTCGAATCTAAACTTTTGAGGCCCTTACGGACCCCCGCGGATGCTCTCGCATACGTGCGATAGCTTACTATCCGTCATCCAACGGTCTAGTTGAGCGTTTTCACCGTCAACTCAAAACAGCGTCCCAAGCCTATTATAACCCTACTCATTGGGGTGAGCATCTCCCTTTAGTCATACTTGGTATCCGCATCGCGCTAAAACCCGATTTAGAGTGTTCCACTGCCGAACTTGCCTACGGGACTACCTCACGGATTCCCGGCGACTTCTTCCGGTCATCCCAAAGCTTAACGGATCTGAGTGCTACCGAGTATGCCTGATAATTCTTTCAAGTAATTGTGAATCTCCGAGCCATCCCTCTACGCGAGCCAGCAAATAAGTCGTATTTTGACCCCAGCTTGCTAAAATGTTCTTTTGTATTTGTCCGCGTATATATTGTTCGTAAGCCACTACAACGTTCATATGACGGACAGTTTCGAGTCCTGTCACGCACCGACGCATTTCAAAATCGCACGTGCTGACCACACTGAAGTAATAGCAGTTGGTCCGTTGAAGGCTGCCTTTACCGCCCGCCTTCACCCACCCCAACAGATCAACCTTCTTCACCTGTCACAATACATTCTTCGATTTCTCCTCCTTCGCTCATTCCTGATAACCCTTGCGCTCCCCCCTCCTCCCATTTACACCCCCAACATACAGTGGTCGTATCCGTTTCCCTGATCATTACCAACTTGCACACTATCCCTAACACTTGTCTAAGTCACACCCTTTTCCCATATTCGAAATCTGTTCATTTGGGAGGGGGAGTATTGTGGCGACATGAAAAACCGTTTTGTTTAGTGCATCGAAAATACTACCTGTAGATAACCTTGGCACGAATTCAAGAGAAATTTATCATTAAGCTGCATTTTTGCAGCCACCTTGATTTTCAGATTTGCAAAGTTCAGAGATCCTGGAAGATTATCAGAAGAGAAATATAGGCTCTCCGGAACAGGTTTATCAGATCCCCTCGACGGAGTGATGACTCATAAAGCACACAGGCAAAACGCCCGTCAACCATTTCCCGAGAGGCCGACGCAGCGGGTGGAGAGGAAAAAATCGATCAGCATGAGGCCGGCCAACACAACTTGCCACTTTAAATTAAATTTCTGATCGATTAAGGGCAATTTACGCTTTGACAATGAAGAGCTGGCCCAGCTGTTTGAAACACCAACAGTTAAATAAATCTGTTCCGGAGAGCCTATTCTCTTCTTCTAATAACCTTGATTTTCCTAATTCTACTCGCGATAGACCAGACTATTTCTTACAACCTCCCTGATCGGCAGCCCTCTCGAATATTGAGGAAAAGAAGGGACTCGGTGTTCTAATAACCCCTTTTCCTAAACCTTCATCACAATGTCTAAAAGCAGCTGAATGCGTGACACGGATGTTATTTGCGCAGAGAAGAAGATTTATGCGGACTGGTGAGTAAATGTTCGGAATAGCCCTCGGGGCATTCATTTGGTCTCACTTAGAGTATGTCGCCCACGCCTGACAACATTGGTTCGAGAAGAATCAGGATCAGCTGGAAAGAGTACTGGCGGGGGCTACAAAGATGGTCAAGCATCTTGGTCAACTGCCTTACGAAACCAGGCCGGCTGAACTAAACCTGTTTCTTCTCAACTACAATCAGCTGCGCGGCGACCTCATTCAAGCCTACCATGTTGTAAGAAGCCGTAAGTGTGCCCTAGACTTAGATGACTTCATCGAATTTGCTGCGACGGACCGTTTGCATGGCTATTCCTTCAAAATATAGAAGACGTTGGTCCATACACACGTCCGCCGAATGCTTTCCCGCAGAGGGGTCGTCGGGGCATGGAGCGGACTTCCTGATGCGGTGGTTCTTGCCGAAGCTGTTAAAACATTCAGATACAAACCAGCTTCTAATTTTCTGATTAACTGCAGTACATGTAATCAGAATTGTGTCAGCGGTTGCATTTTGTCCCTGGCTCACTTATGCCGGGGACTACAGTTTTCAGAACTACTGTTGTAAAGTTGATTCTGTTGCTATTTTCAGATATTAGTAGAAAGCTCATGGACGAAAGCCTTCTTTCCTTATGAAAGTGACTATAAACTGACTGAACGTGACTAGTCTTTTAAGTGGCCTGGTTAGCGACACAACCAACCTCATAAATTGCATATATTCAAAAATTTGCGGATTCAGTAGGTTTGCCAACCGGGAGATTTTGGCGAGACTCCTGAATGTAACCAAGTACAGGCCGGCACGAACTATTTTGTAGCCTATAAGTAGCACAGTGAAATACAGTCGAATGACCTGGCATGGAAGATTGAGGGATTTTCCACAATTTTTAGATCTAAAACACTATTCGTCGCGCTGAAAGCGGACTCAGAATGCAGGACAAACTATAATTGTCGGCAAAACCCAGAGGTCTAGGGAAACCACGGTAGCGTATATACGATGAGCTCTTCTAGGCAAGATTGCGAAACGACGGGTTTCGAGTGAAGCAGGACGCGTATGATTGGGTGGAGATTGATATGACTTCGCGGCTGCCGGAGAAGTTTATGAATGATGCACAACGGAAGAAGATGGAGGTTCAATATCCGAAATAGGTTTGGAATCAGTCGAATAAATATGATATGCTTTGTTTTCAGAGGAATGGGGAGTTCTACACTCCAAGGCAGTTCTCTATAGGTTCATAAGGAGCTCGATTTCCTTATGATACTGAGGTGTGAGCTCGTGATAAAATAAAATGAAAATCAATTTCTACTACTGAAAATAGTTTGAGTCCAAAAATGCGGATTAATTCTTCACAATAAAAGTTCTATCGTATCTACGGCATTGAAGTTCCAGAAAATTGTGTAAGGAAGTACAATTTTACAACCAGAGCCGGCCCATTTTATGATCTTTCTAGGAATAAAATAATCAGCTCTTTACCCGACTTGAGTCACTCTGACCGAATTGAAAAGGTAGAGTTTCGTGTGTTGTTGTGCAGAAATAATAAGCACTTTTCCCTTAGAAAGGAATCGAGACTCAAAAAACCGATTTGCAGTGTAACACAAAAATTTTAAGAATTTCCTGTTTATTGGGACTTAATTACGCATACCAACAACAGGTTCAAAATGAGAAGTTTCTGTTCTGATGATATATTGATTGCGACCAAGGATAACTTGGCAATTAATTGCGAAAAAAATAGGTGCTATTTGTGATTCTACTTAGTCGGTGTCGTTTTATTTCATTGATGCTATTGCGCTGATACCACAAAGTGACAGAAAAAAGGGTTGAGCAATGTGATTTCTGAGAAATAATCCGAATATTTGCGTGCCGAAGATTCCGGGGCACTAGCCTGTGCAACTATTTTGTTTGGAAGGTTTGAGAAGGAAGTAGTTTATGGTGAAACTAAGATGCCCAGCTGCCGACGGATCGGGAACCAAAATGGTTGACTCAGGCGATTTATGTCAGGAATATGCCGGCTTTTAAAAAGTAATCGTGATTAAGCAAAGTGGTCAGAAACCCCTTTGAAATGGAAAAATTCTTTTGTTTTTGCGATCACAATGAGCGCTGACCTTTACCTTCACTTTTGTAACTTGATCACATCATCCCGTGTTATATGCACCCCACTCTTGAGATCGTCAGTAAATATTAATTTTTTACGGTTCATTCTACTAACATATTTGCCTACACATATCAAAAAACTAATGGTACGCAGAACTCTCCAGCATGGAGTCTTGCTACGAACGACTGTCCGGCCTGACGTGTCTTTAGCCATGTTGGGGTGTACGGTGGAGGAAGTCGGCTAACCGTTTGCGAATGCTCCCAGTCACATGTATTTGACGCATTCTCAGTTGCAGCCGTCCATGCAAAACAGTGTTGAATATGTTTTGGAAAACGTATGTACTATATCTGCCGTCGAATGGTCGATGGGACAATATCGTCTCCTTCGCAACACACGCCCATGTACAGTAAATAATTCTTGATATTCAAGATATCACTTTAATAACGCTCTCGTAGTACTGTCCACCAATTAACAGCAGACGCTAACAGTCGTCGGTTCTGCTACTATTTCTTGAGGTTCCCCGACCCCTTTAGGTATGTGGATGTTGTTGGTCAATTCCCAGACCTTGTGCAGTGCCCCAGTAATTTAAAAGTTTCAATGCTAATAGAACAAACTAAATACAGATAATTGGGTAAGTTGTGTAAGACTGCTGCACTCGAAGGTCTTTTGTATGACTATGGGAATCGTCGCGATTCCGAAGTATTCTTCTTCACTTCACGAATACTGCTCCGACTATCTTCCTTTCCCTCAGGTATTGCACGTTCTACAACTTTATCGCATATTAGTAAAACTTCATAATAATCAGGGCGATGACAAATAAGATGGACGTATTAAATGCAAAAGTGGATTCAAATCCACAGTCGACATATAAATGCCAAAATTTGATTAACTTTCTTCGTTCTTTTTAACTTCGGACGTAACACATAACTAATCGATTACCGTCACCACAATAAGGAAGAAATTTAACTGTTCACTATTGAAAGCCCACGCTTGACGGCTCTCACACCTCCATTCAGCTGTAACGAACCTATTATGATACCGTTAAAGGATGTTTGAGGAAACAGCAACCCGAATAGGCAGTTTGATGGACCGCGTCTACGAAAAAAATGCTTGCTGTATCTGTCGTAAACGCCTTAGTACTGTGTAACCCATTAGTTGTAAAAACTTGGAAATTTGTCAGCTATTCAAAAGTAGGTTCTATGGTGTGGACGTAATTGAAGCAGCTCCGAAAGTTGTTCATAATTTCAATATCATAATTTAATTTATCCCCCTTGCTCGGCCTAGTTCAGTGTATTTTAGGATAATGGAAACAGTAGGGGTTAACTGGGTCTTAAATATAATCCGCTTTCAATTAGCCAGGTTAAAGTAACTCAAATGAACATCGTTCAGATTTATATTAAATTTTGTTTTACTGCACCGATTTTGGGTCACCTTAAGGTAGAGTGGCTGTTACGATTTGCTTTCGGGCCTTAGGCGTTCCGCCTTTACTCGCACCATGGACAGATTATTACACACATATTAAGCACGCGCGTTAAACTAGGCTCACAAATACTGCCATTAGACATCTTCCACAGTATCGAGAGAAATTTTGTAGTAAACCTTATCAGTAATCCTCTGTGTCATCCAGTTTTTAGGACATTTGGCCCAGATACTCAATTGAGTATACTCAATTTAATTACTCAATTATGATTTAACGCACCGATTTTTACTGGAGTCGTCTTAACAGATTTTCAGGATTGTTTGTCTATCGACTTGTTCTGTGAGTATTTTTGGGCCGTGTAAGGATCGTTTACAGGGGTGACTGATTTTCTGAAGTACATTGTCCATCTGGTATTAAAAATATGTTAAACAACATTTTGCGCGTCCCAGTAATGTTCTTTTCCTTAGTTAATCTTTCCATCAGCCCGCATGTCCTTTGTTAGCTCTCAAGGCTAACCATCTTGAGGAAAGGATCGAACAGATAAAAACCGTTACATTGTGGTTTAGGCATCGTTGGAGATACAAATGTACCTCCTGGATGAGTAGATAGGAGTAAGGCAAAGGCCCTCACTTAAAAGACACGTCAGCAATGCCATCTGTAGCAGATACGGCAGAGTCAGAATGAACAAGGAAAAAGCAAATTGACCGGCTTGAGGGGAAAATAGAAAGCCCTAGGAAAAGAAGAAATCTAGCGTTATAAAGGCCAGTGGAAATGGATAGCCGTTTCTGAGTGATATTTCCACGGCACCCGAACCAGATGTCTTGACAACTTCCCCGTCTATAACGGTTAGTGCCGATAATCTTAAAACCGTTAGCAACGCCCGGAGAAATTTTTAATTGGATTAACCCAGCACGAGCAGTGTTATTGAGTCAATCATCGAAACTATAGATCATCATCCTCAGCCGTCCGTGTCCACGACTTCTTCAAAGTCTGTCGAAATAGGAGTAAAACGCCAAAACTGCGAAAAATGTCTGCCCCGCCATCACCGGCTTATGTCACAGAGCACTACGCCCCTTAGATAACGACACACCTACGAAAAATACGAAGAAAACCGTCAGGAAGCAATGTCTCATTATCCAGGAACTAGCTGAATCTAACGCCAACGCTTCCAAGGAGCTATTTTTGGAAGACCTAACGCTCTTAAAGGGTCTGCTTAACAGTATTTTGGAACCCACTGAGGCATTTGAGATGCTCAAAGCCCTCCGTCTTGGAAAACGGACAAACAATTAGTTAGAATCAACACAGCCTATCAGAATTGTACTGTCCTGTAAGGAACAAGCTAGGCTGATTCGCTCCTAGCGCTTTAAGATGAAAGGCTCCAATCCCGACATTTTTATTTTTAACTGGACTACTCGCCAGCAGAGAGGCTGAAATGTCGCCTTCTTGTTCTAGGACTGAGAAAGAGACTCAGTGAAGGAGAACACAATTTAGTTATATGCAACAACCAAGTCATGCAGTGCCCACCATTTTTCCACTGAACGGGTCTGATCTGAATGACCGGACTTACGAGCCGGAGAACCATCTCTCTGATCTATCTCCAGGTGTAATTTCATTGACAGAAACCTGGTTGGCCCAACACATGGACGACAGTTAGTTAACTATGCCTGGATACCAGCTGTTTGAAATAGACAGGTCAGGACGTCAGGGAGCCGGCGCACTCACGTACGTAAAATATGGGCTTATAGTCTCAGACAAAATAGCCAAATCTGTGTGTTCTTCCAAGGTAATTTGACTGCCTATTAAAGTTTCGGGTTCACCAAGCCTCGACGTCCTGACTATCTACCGATCGCCGAGAAATGATCCCCGGCTGACGCCCGTTAGCTAGAGAACCTAGGAAGATTTGCTATTCTGTCTGACGTCTTGTTCATGGAAGACTTTGGTGCACCACTTATTGACTGCGGTTCAGTTTACGCACTTCGTCCAAACCGAGCTTCTGACCGACCATTAATGGACATGACGCTCGGGTTATTTCCCGTTCCGCACGTTTTGTTTCCAACGAGGTTGCGAGAAGAGCAAAAGTCAAACTGTTTTGATCGGGTGTTTACGAAGTCACTGGATAACATTGGTGAGTTGCAATGTCTACCTTCCCTGGGTCGAAGTGACCACGTCGTACCGTTGTGGATGTATTCCATCTTTTCTATGCCCGAAAAAGCTACCAGAATTAGGAGTATTTGGCGCGGCGACTTTCATCAAATGAAAGCTGAAATGAACAAAATAAACTGGGTATCAGCCTTTCCTAGCAACATGGTACAGGAATGGGACCGGTCCAGTTAGTTGTTGCAAATTTTTCTCAGAAACTACCGTCTGATTTCACAGAAGAGACCGGAAAGCAGACTCCAGCTTTAAAAGAAGAAGTGAACAAAAGACAAAGATTTTGGAGGAATTTCTTTCAGATAGGAACCCTTTGTCGATAAATGCATATAAGGCACAGAAAAACCTAGTTAAGCGACTTATCCTCAGGACACGGCATGTTTCTGAAAAAAACTTACTGATCTGGGCCGTAGGGAATCCGAAGTCATTCTACGGTTACACGAGAAGGACCGCGCAAAACAGAGGCCCAACCCCCCCCCTCTCCCCCCCTTTTAAAAGCTTGTAAGGACCTAAAGCTTAGCGAGGATGGAACAAAGGCAGAACACCCTTCACAATTTTTTAAGTCTATCTTTACGAGACTTATTGGAAGCCCCAACGGTTGAGACTGTTTCCTTCACTGAACCTATTTTTAGCAAAGAACTGCTGATGCTTAATCGTTTAAAAAGCTCGCTTAAGAACTATCCAAATCGCTGTATATGCCCTTCCAAGCCTGGTTCACAGTAGGCCACTTGCCCACCTACTGGAAATCTGTATAGATTAAACCACGGTCTAAAGGCTGTAGCAAGGTCTCAGCAAACAACTACAGATCTATCAACTTCACTTCAGTCTGCTGCAAAATCATGGAAGAAACAATTAAGCAACAGCCAATGTGCTTCCTAGAGAGGCATAATCTGTCATGCGATGCCCAGCATGGATTCCGCAGAGGCAGGTTATGCGTGATAAACCTTCTATATTGTCTAGAACGCTGGACCCGTACAGTTGATGAAGGGAATGTAATGCACTCGACAATAGGAACGCATCCGATGGTGTACTACATCATTGACTTCTGTGCAGACTAAGCTAAACAGTACTTACTTGTACTTGATACGGCTGCGATCATGCCTGATCTAGCCGGCCTCGATGATGTCATGAACTGTTCCTCTCCACGCGTGACGGTTTGCGGAAGCAGATCTGGACAGTCCAACCCATTCCCTTCGCCAACGACGGAGACCGAATACCGAAGGTCCAAGAACCACCTCCGTATCTTGACGAACTGTGTCGAGCCAGGTTTTGAACTGACCCCCTCTTCTACACTTCTAATGGGGTAGCGGTGCCGGATCGAGGGCAGTAACACTGAGCTCCTGAGGTGGACGACGAAGAACACGCCCAAACCACCTGGGTCGTCTTTCTTGGATGACCTGAGTGATCCTTACGATGCTGTCGCAGCGAACGCGGACTGTCTCATTTGAGACGAAGTCGGTGAACTTCACTCGAAGGATGGTCCTCAAGCAGTGGTGGTCAAATACCTCCAGTTTTCGCTCGTCCTCTCGCGCAAAGTCCAGCATTCACAACCGTAGAGAAGGACAGACCGGACAGATGCACGGTACACGCGAATGTTAGTGGCGATGGAGAGGTCACGTCGGATCCGTAGGCATTTCCGAGGGCTTGAGAAAACTCAGCGGGCAGCATCACTTCGGGAGACAATGTCGTCTTTACTCTGTGACACCATAGACGGCAGATCACAAAAACCTAAAGCAAGTAAGGCGATATCATCGGCATAGTCGAGATAAGTCAGTCGGTGTCGGGGTGCAAGCTCAACACCGTCACCTTCGTGTACGACCCTCACGAGGATCCAGTCAGTAGCATAGTTGATCAGAATGGGCGACAGGATACAACCCTGTCGAACGCCAGACCGAATACCGAACGGGTGGGAAAGATTTTTACGCACCAGGACTCTCGAAATAGTGGAGCGATAGTAGGCCTTGATCATGGCGATGATTTTTGCTGGTAAACCATCTAGCGCCATTATGCGCCACTGGGACTCACGATGAACGGAATCGAACGCGGCGGCCAAGTCAATAAAGCAGACGACCGTCGGTTGTTGGTAGCTATGGCGAAATTTGAGAATGCGCCTCAGTGTGAATATCCAGGGACGTCTAGCACGAAATCCGACTTGGTTGGCCCTCGTCCTTGAGTCATGCACAGCCTGGAATCGCCTGAGTAGGACAATAGCGAAGATCTTCGCAGCAATGTCGATGAGACTTGTGCCGCGGTAGTTCTCGCATTTCGTCTTATCTCCCTTCTTGAGGATAGGTACAAGGATGCCTAAGCCCCAGCCATCAGGAACAACCACGTCTCTCCACGCTCGTTCAATCACCTCATGGAGCCAGGGCGCCAGAGTGTCGACACAAGACTTAAAGATTTCAGCGGGTATACCGTCCTCTCCGGACGCCTTATTGTTGCGCAACTTTCGTATGGCATCGGCGACTTCTTCCTCGGAGGCGGGATCGCATGGCACTGCATAGGTAGGAGAGGGAAGAAACTCCGCAGAAGAGGAGAGCATGGGCGAGGTAGATTGGGTATCGGAGTTGAGATGGTACTCGAAGTGCTTACGCCAGCGCTCGATTTTGGCCGAGTTGTCAGCAATGAAGCCGCCGTTCACGTCGCGAAAGGAGTCACTCAGTTTAGAGGGCTTACCGCTAACTTGGCGGATAAGTTGGTAGAGTTTTCGACTATCGCCAACGTTCGATGCCTGTTCCATGGAGGTCGTTATTACGGCCTAATATTGCTTCCAGTCATCCCTGGCCGATTTTTCCGTCATCCTCCGAAGTTGGCGGAAACAGTCATCGTTAGGGGACCTGGCTCGAGCCGTCTGAGTAGACAACTGCAGGGTTCTTCCGCTGATCCAGTCACTGCGGCGTCGCTGAGCATATCCAAAGATTTTCTCAGCTGCCCCATAGAATGACGTTTTTAGTGACGAACACTGGTTACTGCCTTCTCCGTCGACTCGGGTCATAAAACAGGTCCGGATTTCTCTGCTCAGGGCCTCGGCTGTGCAGGGTTAACGGATTTTTGCGACATCGAGGCGTCTAGGACGTGTCATTTTTGGCGCGGATGAGAGATGAACTTTCTAGCGCCTGCGAGCGAGGACATGGTCTGACCCACGGGCGTTACTAGTCTCGGCACCACGTATCGATCTGCTGTCGTGAACCCAGCTGCGGAACGTTGAGCTGATTAATATGTAATCAATCTGACTGGTCGTATGGCCGTCGTTTAAATACCCGTTCAGTAGATGTTTTTTGTGATGTTGGAAACATGTGTTGGTGACAAGCAGTCGGCTTCGATCAGCGAAGTCCAGCAATCTCTCACCATTTTCACATCGGGAACCAGACCCAGTGCGGCCAAGGAGATGACTGGTTGTGGGGTCGCCAGGTCCAGTTCGACCATTTCAATCGCCAGCAACAATCAGAAGATCGCAACGAGGCAGTCTTTCAACTAGCGGTTGCAACTGAGAGTAAAACGCCTCTTTATCGCGCTGTTCGGCAGCCGAAGTTGGTGCGTACAGAGAGACGATTGAGATGTTCGTGAAGTGACCTTTTAGTCGCACGTAGACCATCCGGTCATTGACTGGTTCCCAGGCAAGTAGCGCGAGGTCCGCTGGTTGTGATAGGGCGATCGCCACACCGTGTCGACCAGAAGGATCGCGCAGACCGCTGTGGTACCGGGCAAACTGGGATTCGACTTCAGGGATCTTTATTTCGCGGGAGCCTGATTCACGGAGTCCGACTTCTGACAGACAGCAGACATCCACGTTGTACTGATAAAGGCTGCGTGCGGTCAGACTTTTGGTACCGGGATCAAGGAAAGTTAGCACATTCCAGCATCCAATACCAAGAGTCCGTCAACGATTGAGTAGTCCAGCTCACATACTATTCGCCCGCACCAATAGACCAGGGTTTTGGGGCGCGTCGGTTCCCGCGAACGCCGTAGCAAGGGTCGTAATACTGTGATCGGACATTTTTCATTAGGTTTATTGGGAATTTGGGATACAGGCGGGTCCCCAATAGCCGCTCGGATTGTTTGTTCGGGGTTGTCTCCTCTAGCGCTTTGGCTTAAAAACCTTACCACAAGGCAGCGGTGGCAAGTAAACTTATTTAATGGCGGTTTACGGTCTCCATGTCACAATGCCGTCATTGGGTTTCGCGGCTTTTTATAAGGCTTTCAGCGTGCCAGACCTCAGCCAACCGCACCCTGGTAGCATTGTCGCTGCTGGTCCGCGACTGCTTATTCGTCAGACCTGGGTCTGCTTATTTCGCGGCTAACCTTCACTGAAGGTCGTCCCACTATCTGCCACCTGTGGACGCGCTAAGTAGCCAGCAGCGAAGCTAACGGGCAACCCGTCTTCCCAGGCGTTGGCGATAATCCCCTGAGGTGGGTTCAAAGCCTCTTGATAGGTCACTTCCAAATTATCCATGGGTGTGACAGGCAGTCGCGGAGGTAGCGGTCGAAATCGGTGTTCCTGAAGGCCCCATTCTTGGTCCTATCCTGTTCATTATGCATGTCAACGACTGCTTCAGTGAAATTGATTTTGATGCTGCCATGATCTCTGATTATTTTAAGCTTTGAAGCATCGTCCGAACTGAATTTGACGATGAGCGTTCGTAGGCGAACCTGAATTGGCCCGAAAAATGGTTGCAGGATTGGCTTTTGCCGTTTAATGTGATTACATGCAAGATTCTGTGAGTCAGTGGGACCTGATCTCCTAACAGCAGGGTTTACCACACAAATGGACAGGAGGTAGACGCCCATAAGGACTTGGATGTGTGGATCACGATTTCACTTAAACCTCAAAGGTGACCAAGCCCTGTACTTTGTCAGGCGGGCTTTCTCTACCTTCGTTGAGAACTGCTTCACTAAGGTCTTTCTGATTTCTATGTGGCCATAGTTAGAGTTCGCTACTCAAGCGTGGAAACCCTGGACCTCTAAGGACCCCAGCCTCCTGGAAAAAGTTCAAGGGTGTGCAACCAAACTCTGTTTGACAGGGCTTACTATACTACAAAGCACAGTTATCTAATGTCGATCTCTTTCCTCTGAGTCACGGACAGCTAAGAGGCAACATGATGCAAACATTTCATACCTTTCGCGGTCAGGCCTGCAGTCTTTGACCTGGAGACTTCTTTGAGTTATCTGCCACTACGAACCTCCAAGGTCATCCGGTCAAACTCGGTGTAACTGGCCGCAGGCTGAGGTTCTCCGCTACGTCTCGCTATCTATACGCTCATAATGAAGGCCTACGATCATGGCTAGTTGAGCCGCGCCTCATTCCACATCAGCGGTCGCTAGTCCAGCGGCCCGCAGTCCCACTAATCTATCATTCTCCCTTCCCCGACCGAGTATTTGCAATTATAGTTGGACACCCACCGATTGCGTTACGGGACACACTCATACCGCCTTGCGCCTATTGGTTCAATCTCGAGCTCCGCTAGCAGCCACGCAGCGGCTAGTAGTATAAACGCACTAACACTGTTGACAAAGAAAATGAAGACCAGAGTGGGCATTTCCGACGACGACCTGGGGAACCAGCGTCGAAAAGTTACGCAATAGAGCCCATCTCATTTCCCCGAGGAGGACGAAGAATGCGATTTCATGGACCAGATTGTATTCAAACTGACGCTTCGGAAACACTCGTTTCCATCATCAGAGTCGGTCGCTGGCGTTTCCTGCTGGCCTTGATTTGTTCAGCCTTGCCACCTGCCTCGTATTATAACCGTGCCCAGCGCACGCACGTTGGTTAGCCTGTTTTCTGTTGGCTTATTGTGGCCTCTCTGATCTCAGCCATTGGCGAACTGGCGTGCCTTGTGTCTCCCTCACGCCTGACGTGGTTGCCGTCGCTTCGGCGTGCTCGTTGGCCTCCTCCTCTTCAGACGGCGAGCTGATCGATCGTCGTTCCTCAGGCTTGGTCTTTCCGGCCTCGCGAGTACGTACGTGAGATAGCGTGCCACGCCGGTCACGTGACTTTCGGTCAGCGCCTTCCCTCTCCGCCAGCGTCGGTATTCTACCCCGTGTGACTCCCTTCATCCGTGCCCTGCCTGGATTGACTCGAGCCTCGCGCGAAGCGCCTAGTAGGCGGAATGTAGGTCTATGGCCCGGTTGAGAGTACCAGTCGAGGACCAACTTTCCAGCATCAGTCTGACCATTCTGTCATTGGCTCGACCGACCACCTCGGCACAAGATTGCATGAGCATCAGCTTGCAATTAACCGCAAGGATAAGCTGTCGTTGGTTTATGGCCACACACTAGAACAGAACCACAATTTCGCTTTCGAGAAAACGCGAGGGTTTTCCCTCGTGCTGGCATGTCACTGACTTCCGGCTCGCTGCACCACGGGGTTGGCGATTGTTGTCATGATGACATCGGCTCCTCATAATTCTTTGTCGGATGTGGGGAGGGGGGCGTCGTCGGGTGACCGCGGCCATTGTTCATGTTTGCAGTGTCCGTTGTCTGCCCTCGACGTATCCCGCCTTCCTGCCCGTAACCGTGTGAACGGTGGTTGGTACGCCATTGTTGACGTCGGGCTGGATTTGACTACCCCCGTCTCTAGCCTGACGTCTTGCCCGTAGTCCTGCTTATTTAACATCACCCGTAGGGCTTGGTAGGTAGCCGGCGAAGTTACACAGCGATTAGTCGGGGTGGTTGTGGTGTGCCAGGCTTCGAGCGTCTCCCCGACCTAAAGCTTTAGCGTCTTCGAAAGCGAAGACATGGCCAGAAGCTGCGCAAAGTTCCGCCACCAGCAAGGACTAACCCATTCTTCGTACCGCTCTTGCGTGCTCGCTCATACGGGTCTGTAATCTTTTTCCGGTCTCTCCAACGTAGTTCGCCCCGCAAGAACTGCACAGTGTCCGATAGACGATGTTGGCTGTTTCGCCTTGTGGCAGAGGCGTTTTTATGTGATCTTCCTACAAGAAACTTGACACTCACTACGGCGAAACGACCGGCATAGCCGAACTCCACTATCTACGGAGGATGTTCACCTCCAACGGTTATCCCCGCAGCTTTATATAATGGGGGAGGCTGTTCAGACCAACCATAAAGCTAACGGCAAATCAACCAGAAGTCTGGCGGACGTTGCCATATATTGCGAACGTTTCCGAGGCAATTGCTCGTACCTTGCAACCATTGTGTATCGGCATCGCCCACAAGCCCGAAGCGACAATTAGACGCCTGGTCATGGGCCAGAACCCTGGCTTCTCTTCGTTCAGCCACCAAGAGTGGGGCCTTCTGAGGATATCAGATAACATTTGACTTCAAACAGGGCACGTAAGTACTTCACCTCCTCCTCGTCTTCGCTACAGTGTGCATGAGTGCTCTGTAGGAGGGTCCTGATATAATTGCGTTTTTGACTGACAGGGTGGTCGCTTCTGAAGTGGAGGATGCACCTAGTGTTAGTTGCCTTACGGTAGGCCGTCGTCCTTATCTTCCTGTCTATTAGTTTTGTAACTTTTATGCCCAGGAAAATGAATTTACTGTTGGGCCCTCCTTCCATGGCGACCTGTATGTCGAGAAAGATTGTATACCTTGAAAGCCCGAACGCCGCTGAATGACATCTGTTGTCATCGAGGTAATAATCACAAATCTCAACCATACATCTACTTTGACGATAACATCGAGGTGGCACCGATTTGTGTAAAGCCCGCGTGTCGGCTCACCCAACTACAGTCTTTTGCCTCAAAATGGCTAGAACTTATAAACCAGTCACGTCCTGCTACTGTTGTACTTCGTTTTCGCTTTCCAGGCGATGCGATCGCTGGAATAAGACGTTTATTGGCCTGACGTTTCGACTTCTTACTTGAACTCGCAACTTATTCGGGGTTAGTATCCAATCGTAAACTTCCGGCAAACGATTATTATGTCCTTTCATCCGTTGGTCCATGTCACTATCCACCTCTTAAATCTTGCTGACTTCGAGTTCTTTGAATCACAATGCCCAGTAATACTCATCACTTACAACTTTCGCGTGAAATGAGCCGTCTGCAACACAGTGCCTGAAGGCTCCTGTGAGCCTTTACCCTCTGGTAGGCGTTTGTTAATGCTTCCGGAAATGTGGTGAGGGCCAGCAGGTGTGATTTTGTTTGCAGAAGACTCCACACATCGGCTGAAGCACACATACACTCTGCAATAGCTTACTCATAAATCTGTCATTTTAACATTGTTGCTTCTACTTGCTCACACTGACAGAACGTTCTTTGGTATTTCAGGGTAGAAAATGGTCTATTCCATCGTCTTCTTTGGTAGCGATTACTTCTCGTTGGCACACCTTATATTTCTTACTTCGGATGATGGTCCTCTGCGTGATATTTGCCACGTCCTTCTTGTTATCTCAGGTTCCGTAGAAACGCCCGTAGCAAAGCACTGCGTGGAGTTCGGAATACGTAAGTTACGCACTTAGTTCGACTTTTTTATCACTATCTTAATTTTCAGAAAAAAAACATTATTACTGATTAACAGTCAGTAACTTTTTGTTTTCTCCCACCGGCGGACCCGAGTACCGTGAACGGTCGCCCTGCCTTGAAGTCGGTTTGGCACTCTGACCCCGCAGACCGGATACTACAACCCCATAGATTCACATGGGTTCAACTTTGTTGCGTTCTCAGGGAGGGGTTTATTAGCGGTCTAACATTTTGAGTAGTTGCTTCGTCTACCCATCTTCAGTGACTGGGAAGTCATGCGCACAGCTCTCCTTTTTTGATGCTTGGCCTTCCAATAGCCTCTGTGTGGCTGCATCCGACCCTCATGTCATCGTGACCTGAATCTCCCCCTCCGTCGTCGGCCGCGGAGATAGTTGACGGCCCCAATTGTCCCGCGCCGTGACTGTCCCCCGTGAAGAAGGTTCGTAAAGTCAGATTGGGGGGAGACAAATCCATGTTGTGATTGGCAGAGCAGGCAGTGGGTATCCAGGGTTCCTGCGCCTGCCTTGTTGTATGAGCATCGCCCCGGCCCACAATCTCAACGGCGTCAAAGTTGGAGATGAGTCGCACTTGCGCGTCATGGGTTGCTACCTCCGACTTTTGGCCCAACCTTCGCACAGCCAATTTGTGCTCGTGCATTCGCGTTTGCAGCCGTCGGCCGGTTTCCCCAACGTAGTTGCATTTCCCTCAGCTGCATTGAAGTTGGTAGACAACAGCGGACATCTCCTGCTTAGGGATCCGGTCTTTTGGCCGCATCACTTGCCGGCGGATTGTTGAGTCGGGCCTGTGGGCAACGCCCATTCCGTTGCAAACGATGGGGACCACCACTGTTCTGACGGCGCAGCTGTGACCTGCACATGAGTTTGGCATTTAGTGTGAGAGGCCTGTAAAACATCCGCTTCGATCTTTTCTCATTCCTGTGCATCCCATTAGCAGGACAAAGTCAGGCGTCTGAGGATATTCTTACGTCTACGTGCACCGCATGTGCTCTGACCCTTGTCCCTACATGAACCAGTCTTCACAGTGGGAGTGTCAGACCTTACACAATTGAATGTGCACTAAATCCCCGTTGCAATTCGACCCTCAGCCCGGAAGAAAACTTTCAATGCCAACTGGCACATCGCGATAGTCTAAGATCGATCTCACCTCACTCTTTTATCCACTAGGAAGTCCATGTTAATACGGCCGGTGATTAAGTTGGACGTAATGGCTGAAGAGCGTGAAACATCCTTGTAACGCCATCTTGCCTTGGGGGTGACTAGTTGAGAAGTCTCACTTTATAACTCGGCCCCGAACGGCAACTATTCCAAAAATCAGCTCGGATTCTGTTAAACTTAATGCAGACTATAAGTCTCGCCACTTCATTACTGCTGGTACTTACTAACAGTGCTCCTCATTAGATGACTTATTGTTTTGTACTACTCCATCCGCCCCCTAGCCTATATGACATGGCCTCGTGGCTGCAAGCCCACGTCATCCGTTGTGACCGACATTGTCAAGAGCATCAAAGCCCTCTCAACCCAAGTAGGTGACGAGGGCAGTCACCTGCTGGGTATCGTTGTCTCTTTCGGTCGCTATCTGCCTCGTCTCCTCCTCAAAACTCTGCCGGCTGGTGTCATCAACGTGCATCCCTCTCTGCTGCCCCGATGGCACGGTGCCTCGCCCCTTTTCCACACCCTACTTGCGGGTGACACTGTGACCGGGGTTTCAATTTTCCTCATCTCATCTGACTTTCCCAAGGACGCCCAGAAACGAGCCTTTGATGTGGGGCCTATCCTGCTTCAACGGGCTATTCACTTGCCAGCCTGCATTCTTCGTTCCCCGACGAGCTCTTCCCTTGCACAGTTACTAATCCCCATCTGTTTGGAGGCACTCGTGCAGGTGGGTTTGACTAAATCGCGCGCGGAGAAATTGCTCAATGGCGTGTGGTCTCAAACTCTTCTAGTTGTGAAGCGGCTAGTGGTTAATAATTTCGTTTGAAATTGTTGGATGAACTCGAGGTAAAGTCGCTGAGCCAGAATTTGCTCGGCAGTCTTAGGCGCCGTATGACTGTCTCGTCCTCGTCACGACTTGTGTAGTGACGTAGGACTTTATTGGCCGAAGGAAGGTCTACGCTCTGTCTATAATAAATTTCATGTGTTTTGAAACTATCACAGTGCGCTAAAAGTCGTGGCTTAGAAGGCTGCTGACTGACTGAATAACTCGGTCCTCGTGGCGATGGCCAGTGGGCCAAGGCAGCGAAAGGAGAAAAAAATCGATCAGCCCAAGGCCAACTAATCCGACTGTCTATTTAGAATTCTGATCGATTTTTTTCACTAGACGCTTTGATAATGGAGAGCCGCCCAAGCTCTTCGAAACGTCAGCCAAACAAGTCCCTCGATCCGGTGAGCACTTCCTTTTCCTCAGATTGTCGACCCGGATCTCTTACTTTTGCTAACCTGAGTGTCCTACTATCGAAGACTGATGGATGAGGGGAGGGGGGAGAGTGCAGTAGATGCGGCGAAAGTCTGTCTAATTATAAACTAATTCACACGCGAATCACCGTTGCCGAGCCCACCCTGCTCCGGGGCCACGGCGGACGTCACCACTCCTGACGGTTGAACTGTTAGAGGCCGATGGACTACCGGACTGTTTCGTTAACAAAATCTGATAGGACATTTTTGCATTTAGGCTTGGAGGCGCACAACTGCGACCTGCAACAGATACAGACTTAGGGGTCCCCAACTTGTCCTTTGAATGGAGGTCGACGTTCGTTCCAGCGGAGGGGGGATAGGCTTATTTAATGGCTGTTCGTGGCCGATCATGTCGGTGCCGTCTTCGAACTCTGGTTGCCACACCTCAGCCCTCTCGGTCTCGTTGCCATTCCCACTCCTGTTTTCTGACTTCTGATTATTATTCGCAGTCTGCATTAAAAGCTTTTCTGCTACCTGTCGCCCGTAGGCGCGCCCAGTAGCAACAGCCAGGCTAGCATTCGACTCTTTTCTTCCCTGGGTTTCTCTACTCCACGTAAAACGAAATCCCGGTTTTTTCAGATACAGAAATATTCCAGTCTTTGTGCCAACCTAATTTTTACATTCCAGCTTAAATGTTAATGTGACTCGTGCTATTTTAAGCGAAAGCGTAATGCGGGATTTACCCATCTAGCCGACTTCTTTCCGAAAATTCCTTTGTGGACAATACTGTCAGTCATTGGTTAAAAACCGATTATGGTCTTCTACATCCTCAAATGCAGATCTTCACTTTATGTCCGGACCTTCCGAAAGCTGCGGGGCATCTTTGGTCTCAACTAAAAACTTCGAGACGCGTCATGCAGAAGCACTTATTTTTTTCGTCCAAGATTCATATGGGTGCCGGTTCCCAGCTTATCGTCTAGTTTTCCGTCCGCAAGGTGCGCCGTTCTAAATCCTGACGGAGGAGTGACTGGATGGAGGCATCATAACCCCCCATCCAGCGGTTGTGGCATAGCTGAGCAAAAGCATACCCAGCAAGATTTATACGGCTTGCGAGCATTTCTCGTCTTTCGGCCATTTGAGTGCTTCCCGGGCATACCACGACCCCAGTCTTCTTCAATCGATACAGCTATACTTCAGTTGCTCTTTCTAGTGCCCTGCTGATACGGTCTCAACTTTTTGTTATATGGCCCGGAAGCGAGCTATGGGCAAATCTAAAGTTGAATTTCCTACCTGCGCTCTCAGAAGGCATGGTTATTCATGCAGCCCAGCACTCGTTCCTTAGTCTGTTTCGCCCAATGATGCGTCTTGCATTTATTGATTCTATGGACTAAACAGTCTTCGTTCTAAACCTTTTTGTTCATGGGCCACCCGTTTCACTTGTAAATGCGACGACACTCCACATCTAACTCAAAAAACAACCTGTTAAAACTGGGTTTAATCAAGTGGAACCCTGACTTCCGTCCAAACGACGGACCATTCCACACCATGGGGGTCCACTTGTTTCGCAGGTAGCCTGTTGTCTAAAGTTAATAAAATTCAGCCCCAGTACGACTTTTAGATAAATGGAACAGAAAGTTGTCGGCCTCTCGCAGTGATAATACTAATGTGAAATAGATGTTTTGGCAGCTTTTGAATAATTCATATTGACCCAACTGTGAAAAGCTCGGCGCTTCGATGGGATTCGAACCCACGCAGTAAGGAGAATGTTTTAGTACAGCTAACGCTCTAACCATTTGAGCTACGAGGCCGCGCCGGACGACGCAAGTTTAATCACATTTGTGAAACCCTATGCAGTCTCGGTCCACCTTGGCGTTTTCATTCTTCTAAGTTTTGTAGCCGTATTGTTTTTGGAGCAGTTCAGAAAACTTATCATGGCTTTGGCGCTGACACACCCTAAAAACCGGAAGAAATACCGCCTTCTTACCGGCCTCTGCGAAGACCTCCACACCACTCAATTTCTCTGACACTGACGTTGTTTCTGTTTGACTGTACTAATCTTTATTCTTTTCTGTAGGTTCTACGGGATTTACCCAGCCGCCTGCGCTCAGCCGTTCCACAATCGCTGCTTCCTCTCCTTCCTCAGTCCGCCCCTCGCCTCCGACCTGAAATGGGTAATATAGACTGGGCGAACCAATCAGCGGCCGAGATTGTGCGCCTCTGGCACGCCGCGTCTGGCTGCCTCCCTCTGAGCACACAGCTTGTCCTTGATGTGCCTACGCAGGGAGATTTGCACAAGAAGGCCAGCCAGGCCAACTTCGTCTGTTCTCACCTCCGCGTCGGTATCAATACGCCGCCACTGCTTGTCTGGCCACCACTTGATGACAACCGAGTCAGTTTCCTGGCCTTTCACGTACTCGTTCTCCCAGTTTAGGACTCGGTTACAATCTTAGCTTATGTTCTAATGCTATGTGGTGCCTGTCGATGTTTGCCCCCCAAACGGGCCACGTGTTAGATGCGCTGGACCACCATGGGGGCCACATCGGATTCTGGCAGGCGCTATCTCTGCGCAATAGCAAATGCCAACATGTAGGGAATGCGCTGACAGTCCCTGTTGTCGACAGCCGTCACTCAACTGGGATCACAGCCACGTTGTGGCGTTAAAAATCCTGGTTATTTGTGTGTGGACCAGGGGGTGCGGAGGGGAGCGCCAAGGCGAGGATCCGTCCAAGCCATCCGCCTGCGGCCTCTCACGTCTCCGGTCTTCTTGACTCTGTTTTGACACCGGGCTCAGACGAGGGAGGAGGAGAGAGTGTAGGTAGATGCAGCGCAAGTCTACTGGCACCATAAACCCCTGCGCAAGTCACCGTCCCTGCTCCCACCACTGCTGCTGTGAGGCACACGGTAGATATCATCGAAATCGATGGTCGAACTATCGTGTCTGTCGACATGGTGGATTTCTCTCGTCTATTAATAGCTGCCTCCTCAGGAAGTTTCTATTGTTGGACAAGAGTCCTTGGGAGGCTATGAATGGGATTCAATTATTTCTCCACCAGACATATCAGTCCGGAGATGCAGTCGGTGAGGGTTCCAGTAATTTGTTCTCGACAGCACAACACAAGGAGCCAACTATGTAAACGAGTGTAACACGTACTCAGGGGAATGGCTGAGTATCATTTCTGGGTTGCCGTACCCCGTGGAATCTAGTTGTCGTTACGGGGGAAGTGACAGTTTTTTCTTCACAGGAAGCATGATCTACCTCTGCTCCACTAAGCGAACACATCTTTGATTTACGCGTGAATTGGTTCATGGAGAAGCCGCCCTCTTTCAACACCCGCCGTACTCCAAAATCAAGGCAAAGTCAAGACTACCGGAGATGGGCGTGGTTGCAGTGACTAATAAAGTAAATCCTCACGTCTACGCTTGCCATACACGGCCTGTTCGCTAATTTTGTGTACTAGGCTTTATTTATCTATCCCCTTCACTCTATCTTAAGCGAGAGTTCAGAAGACGAAGATGCAATCACTGGACCA
>CACRXP010000089.1:0-35843 GCA_902702965.1 Spirometra erinaceieuropaei | reverse complement strand
GTTATTCAGTCAGTCAGCAGCCTTCTAAGCCACGACTTTTAGCGCACTGTGATAGTTTCAAAACACATGAAATTTATTATAGACAGAGCGTAGACCTTCCTTCGGCCAATAAAGTCCTACGTCACTACACAAGTCGTGACGAAGACGAGACAGTCATACGGCGCCTAAGACTGCCGAGCAAATTCTGGCTCAGCGACTTTACCTCGAGTTCATCCAACAATTTCGGACGAAATTATTAACCACTAGCCGCTTCACAACTAGAAGAGTTTGAGACCACACGCCATTGAACAATTTCTCCGCGCGCGATTTAGTCAAACCCACCTGCACGAGGGCCTCCAAACAGATGGGGATTAGTAACTGTGCAAGGGAAGAGCTCGTCGGGGAACGAAGAATGCAGGCTGGCAAGTGAATAGCCCGCTGAAGCAGGATAGGCCCCACATCAAAGGCTCGTTGCTGGGCGTCCTTGGGAAAGTCAGATGAGATGAGGAAAATTGAAACACCGGTCACAGTGTCACCCGCCAGTAGGGTGTGGAAAAGGGGTGAGGCACCGTGCCAACGGGGCAGCAGAGAGGGATGCACGTTGATGACACCAGCCGGCAGAGTTTTGAGGAGCAGACGAGGCAGGTAGCGACCGAAAGAGACAACAATACCCAGTAGGCGACTGTCCTCGTCACCTACTTGGGTTGAGAGGGCTTTGATACTCTTGACAATGTCGCTCACAACAGACGACGTGGGCTTGCAGCCACGAGGCCATGTCATATAGGCTAGGGGGCGGATGGAGTAGTATAAAACAGTAAATCATCTAAAGCGGAGCACTGTTAATAAGTAACAGCAGTACTGAAGTGGCGAGACTTATAGTCTGCATTAAGTTTAACAGAATCCGATCTGATTTTTGGAATAGTTGCCGTTCGGGGTCGAGTTATAGAGTGAGACTTCTCAACTAGTCACCCCCACGGCAAGATGACGTTACAAGGATGTTTCACGCTCTTCAGCCATTACGTCCAACTTAATCGCCGGCCGTATTAACATGGACTTCCTAGTGGATGAGAGAGTGAGGTGAGATCGATCTTAGATTATCGCGATGTGCCAGTTGGCATTGACAGTTTTCTTCCGGGCTGAGGGTCGAATTGCAACGGGGATTTAGTGCACATTCAATTGTGTAAGGTCTGACACTCCCACTGTGAAGACTGGTTCATGTAGAGACAAGGATCAGAGCACATGAGGTGCACGTAGACGTAAGAATATCCTCAGACACCTGGCTTTGTCCTGCTAATGGGATGCACAGGGATGAGAAAAGATTGAAGCAAATGCTTTACAAGCCTCTCACACAGAATGCCAAACTCATGTGCAGGTCACAGCTGCGCCGTCAGAACAGTGGTGGTCCCCATCGTTTGCAACGGAATGGGCGTTGCCCACAGGCCCGGCTCAACAATCCGCCGGCAAGTGATGCGACCAAAAGACTCGATCCCTAAGCAGATGTCGGTCGTTGTCTACCGACTTCAATGAAGCTGCAGGAAATGCAACTACGTTGGGGAAACCGGCCGACGGCTGCAAAGGCGAATGCACGAGCACAAATTGACCGTGCGAAGGTTGGACCCAAAGGCGGAGGTAGCAACCCATGCCGCGCAAGTGAGACTCATCTCCAACTTTGACGCCGTTGAGATTGTGGGCCGGGGCGATGCTCATACAACAAGGCAGGTGCAGGAGGCCTGGATGCCCACTGCCTGCTCTGCCAGCCACAACATGGATTTGCCTCCCCCCAATCTGACTTTACGAACCTTCTTCACGGGGGACAGTCACGGCGCGGGACAATCGGGGCCGTCAACTATCTCCGCGGCCGACGACGGAAGGGGAGATTCAGGTCACGATGACATGAGGGTCGGATGCAGCCACACAGAGGCTATTGGAAGGCTACGCATCAAAAAAGTGTGCCATATAAGGAGAGCTGTGCGCATGACTCCCAGTCTCTGAAGATGGGTAGACGAAGCAACTACTCGAAATGTCAGACCGCTAATAAACCCCTCCCTGAGAACGCAACAAAGTTGAACCCATGTGAATCTATGGGGTTGTAGTATCCGGTCTGCGGGGTCAGAGTGCCAAACCGACTTCAAGGGAGGGCGACCGTTCACGGTACTCGGGTCCGCCGGTGGGAGAAAACAAAGTTACTGACTGTTAATCAGTAATAATGTTTTTTCTTAAAATTAAAATAATGATAAAAAAGTCGAACTAAGTGCGTAACTTACGTATTCCGAACTCCACGCAGTGCTTTGCTACGGGCGTTTCTACGGAACCTGAGATAACAAGAAGGACGCGGCAAATATCACGCAGAGGACAATCATCCGAAGTAAGAAATATAAGGTGTGCCAACGAGAAGTAATCGCTACCAAAGAAGACGATGGAATAGACCATTTCCTACCCTGAAATACCAAATAACGTTGTCTGTCAGTGTGAGTAAGTAGAAGCAACAATGTTAAAATGACAGGTTTATGAGTAAGCTATTGCAGAGTGTATGTGTGCTTCAGCCGATGCGTGGCGTCTTCTGCAAATAAAATCACACCTGCTGGCCCTCACCACATTTCCGGAAGCATTAACAAACGCCTACCAGAGGGTAAAGACTCACAGGAGCCTTCAGGCACCGTGTTGCAGACGGCTCATTTCACGCGAATGTTGTAAGTGATGAGTATTACTGGGCATTGTGATTCAAAGAACTCGAAGTCAGCAAGATTTAAGAGGTGGATAGTGACATGGACCAACGGATGAAAGGACATAATAATCGTTTGCCGGAAGTTTACGATTGGATACTGACCCCGAATAAGTTGCGAGTTCAAGTAAGAAGTCGAAACGTCAGGCCAATAAACGTCTTATTCCAGCGATCGCATCTCCTGGAAAGCGAAAACGTAGTACGACAGTAGCAGGACGTGGCTGGTCTATAAGTTCTAGCCATTTCTAGGCAAAAGACTGTAGTTGGGTGAGCCGACACGCGGGCTTTACACAAATCGGTGCCACCTCGATGTTATCGTCAAAGTAGATGTATGGTTGAGATTTGTGATTATTACCTCGATCACAACAGATGGCATTCAGCGGCGTTCGGGCTTTCAAGGTATGCAATCTTTCTCGACATACAGCTCACCATGGAAGGAGGGCCCAACAGTAAATTCATTTTCCTGGGCATAAAAGTTACAAAACTAATAGACAGGGAGATAAGGACGACGGTCTACCGTAAGGCAACTAACACTAGGCGCATCCTCCACTTCAGAAGCGACCACCCTGTCAGTCAAAAACGCAATTATATCAGGACCCTCCTACAGAGCACTCATGCACACTGTAGCGAATACGAGGAGGAGGTGAAGTACTTACGTGCCCTATTTGAAGTCAAATGTTATCCGATATCCTCAGAAGCCCCCACTCTTGGTGGCTGAACGAAGAGAAGCCAGGGTTCTGGCCCATGACCAGGCGTCTAATTGTCGCTTCGGGCTTGTGGGCGATGCCGATACACAATGGTTGCAAGGTATGAGCAATTGCCTCGGAAACTTTCGCAATATATGGCAACGTCCGCCAGACTTCCGGTTGATTTGCCGTTAGCTTTATGGTTGGTCTGAACAGCCTGCCGCATTATATAAAGCTGCGGGGATAACCGTTGGAGGTGAACATCCTCCGTAGATAGTGGAGTTCGGCTATGCCGGTCGTTTCGCCGTAGTGAGTGTCAACTTTCTTGTAGGGAGATCACATAAAAACGCCTCTGTCACAAGGCGAAACAGCCAACATCGCCTATCGGATCCTGTGCAGTTCTTGCGGGGCGAACTACGTTGGAGAGACCGGAAAAAGATTACAGACCCGTATGAGCGAGCACGCAAGAGCGGTACGAAGGATGGGTTAGTCCTTGCTGGTGGCGGAACTTTGCGCAGCTTCTGGCCATGTCTTCGCTTTCGAAGACGCTAAAGCTTTAGGTCGGGAAGAAGCTCGAAGCCTGGCACACCACAACCACCCCGAGTAACCGCTGTATAACTTCGCCGGCTATCTACCAAGCCCTACGGGTGAAGTTCAATAAGCAGGACTACGGGCAAGACGTCAAGCCAGAGACGGGGGTAGTCAAATCCAGCCCGACGTCAACAATGGCGTACCAGCCACCGTTCACACGGTTACGGGCAGGAAGGTGGGATACGTCGAGGGCAGACACTGCAAACAAGAATGGCCGCGGTCACCCGACGACGCCCACCTCCCCACATCCGACAAAGAATCATGACGAGCCGATGCCATCATGACAACAATCGCCAACCCCGTGGTGCAGCGCGCTGGCAGTCAGTGACACGCCAGCACGAGGGGAAACCCTTAAACACTGTGACGTGCCGTGCGCACCCCACCTCCGATGATGGAAGCTTGTTTGCTTTCGAAATGTCAGGCCAATAAAACATGGTTCACATGATCGCCTAATCTTCTGAGTTATGTCCGGGAACGCGCATTTTCGCTTCAATCAGCAATATACGTATACATACATATTTATATATATGTGTGTGCAGAATGGTATTACCGACAAAGACAATGGAGACTGGAATGACCATTTCTGGCTTATTAGCCGTCGTCAGCCAGTCATACCCAAACCCGAAGTGTGGAACACCCGAGCCTCGAACTCGCGACCTGTTAGTTAGAAGTCCACGCATCTAACCACCGCGCCACGAGCCCGTTGCCCTGTCGGTTTTCGATCGGGAATATACAATGGCTGACGATGGCTAATAGGCAGAAATGGCCATTCCAGTCTCCCTCGTCTTTGTTGGTAATACCATTCTGCCTATATATCATGCACCGCTGTGCGGCTGCTGGTTGGGTTCGAGAGAGAGCCCTTAAGGCACAACGGAACGAGTGAGTTCCGTATGAACGATCGGTGAGCGTCCCCTACCATTGCATATTCCCGATCGAAAACCGGCAGGGCAACGGGCTCGTGGCGCAGTGGTTAGAGGCGTGGACTTCTAACTAACAGTTCGCGAGTTCGAGGTTCGCTGAGACCTTACTACAGCCTTTATACTGTGGTGTAATCCATACAGATTTCTAGTAGCCGGGTAAGTCGCCTACTTCGAACCAGGCTTGGAGGGGCATAAACAGCGATTTGGATAGTTCCTAAGAGAGCTCTTTCAACGATTCGGGCCGTATGTCATCCATGTCAGATAATCTTGACTCATAAAGCATCAGCAGTTCTTTGATAAAATTAGCTTCAGTGAAAGAAACAGTCAATCGTTTGGGGTTCCACTAAGTCGCAGTTGGGAGAGATAAAACTGCTTTCCATCGTAGAGATGGACTTAAAAAATGGTGAACGGTGTTTTGCCTTTGTTCCATCCTCGTTAAGCCCAGTTCAGTAAGTTTTTCCCAGAAACATGCCGTGTCCTGAGGATAAGTCGCTTAACTGGGTTTTTCTGTGCCTTGTACGCATTTATCGACAGAGGGTTCCTATCCGAAAAAAATTTCCTCCACAACCTTTGCCTTTTGTTCACTTCTTCTTTTAAAGCTGGCGTCTGCTTTCCAGTCTCTTCCGTGAAATCGGACGGTAGTTTCTGAAAAGAATGTGCAATAACTCACTGAATCGGTACCAATCCTTGACTATGTTGCTAGGAAAGGCCGATTCTCAGTTTGTTTTTGATTTCAGTTTTCCTTTGATGAAAGTTACCGAGACAAATACTCCTAATTCTGGTGGCTCTTTCGGGCACAGAAAAGATGAAATACATCCACAACGGTACGACGTGGTCACTTCGAACCAGGGAAGGTAGACATTACACCTCACCAATGCTATCCAGTGACCTCGTAAACACCAAATCAAGAGTTTGACTTTTGCTTTTCTCGCAACCTCGTTGGAAACAAAACGTGTGGAACGAGAAATGACATGAGTGCCATGTCCATAAATGGTCGGTCAAAAGCTTGGTCTGGACCGGGTGCATAAACTGAAACGTAGTCAATAAGTGGTGCACCAAAGTCTCCCATGAGCAAGAGGTCAGACCGAATAGCAAATTTTCCTAGGTCCTGTAGCAGACGGGTGTCAGCCGGGGATCATATCTCAGCGATCGGTAGACTGCCAGGACGACGAGCCTTGGTGAACCCGATACTTTAATAGGCAGTCAAATTACCATGGAAGTATACACCAATTTGGCTATTTTGTTTGAGACTATATGCCCATGTTTTACGTACGGGAGTGCGCCCCCTCCCTGACGTCCTGGCCTGTCTCTTCCAAACAGATGGTATCCAGGCAGTTAACTCACGGTCGTTCATGTGTTGGGACGACCAGGTTTCCGTCAGTGAAATTACACCTGGAGATAGATCAGAGAGATGGTTCTTTAGCTTGTCAAATCCGGTCATTCGGATCAAATCCATTCGGAGGAAAAATGGTGGGTGTTGCCTAAGTTGGTTCTTGCAGATAACTAAATTGTGTTCCCCTTCACTGAGTCTCTTTCTCAGTCCTAGAACAAGAAGACGACACTTCAGCTTCCCTGCTGGCGAGTAGTCCAGTTGAAAATAAAAATACTTAGATTGGAGCTTTTCATTTAAAGTGCTAGGAGCGAATCAGCCTGGTTTGTTCCTTACATACCAGTACAATTCTGATAGGATGTGTTGATTCTGACGGATTGTTTGCCCGCTTTCCAAGACGAAAGGATTTGAGCATTTCAAATGCCTCAGTGGGTTCCAAAATGTTGTTAAGCAGACACTGTAAGAGCGTTAGATCTTCCAAAAATCGCTCCTTGGAAGCGTTGGCGTTAGATCCAGATAGTCCCTGAATGAAACATTGCTCCCTGACGGTTTTGTTCGTATTTTCTGTTGGTGTGTCGTTGTCTAAGGGACGTAGTGCTCCGGGTATATAAGCCGGTGATGGCGAGGCAGAAATTTTTCGCAGTTTTGGTGTTTGACCCCTACTTCGACAGACCTTGAAGAAGTCGTCGACACAGAAGGCTGAGAATAATTATCTATAGTTTCGGCGATTGACTCGATACCACTGCTCGTGCTGGGTTAATGCAATCCAAAATTTCTCCGGACGTCGCTAACGGTTTTAGGATTCTCGGCATTAATGTTATGGACGGGGATGTTGTCAAGGCACCTGGTTCGGGTGCCGTGGAGATATCACTCAGAAACGGCTATCCATTTTCACTGGCCTTTATAACGCTAGATTTCTTCTTTTCCTAGGGCTTTGCATTTTCCCCTCAAGCCAGTCATTTTGCTTTTTCCTTGTTCATTCCGACTCTGCCGTATCTGCTACAGATGGCATTGCTGACGTGTCTTTTAAGCAAGAACCTTTTGCCTTACTCCTATCTACTCATCCAGGAGGTACAATTGTATCTCCAACGGTGCCTAAACCACACTGTAACGGTTTTTATCTGTTCGATCCTTTCCTCAAGATGGTTGGCCTTGAGAGCTAGCAAAGGACACGCGGGCTGATGGAAAGGTTAACTAAGGAAAAGAACATTACTGGGACGTGCAAAATGTTTTTTAACATATTTTTAATACCAGATGGACAATGTACTTCAGAGATTCGGTCGTCGCTGTAAACGATCCTTACAGGGGCCAAAAATACTCACAGAACAAGTCGATAAACAAACAATCTAGAAAATATGTCAAGACGACTCCAGTAAAAATCGGTGCGTTAAATTACTCATGTGAGTATCAGGGCCAAAATATATATTTTGAAGATATCTTCAAAACTCGCTGCCAAAGAGGATTACCGATTAGGTTTACGACAACATTTCACTCGATATTGTGAAAGATTTCTAATGGCAGTATTCGTGAGTCTAATTTAGTGCGCGTGCTTACTATGCGTGGGATAATCTGTCCACGGCGCGAACAAAGGCGGGACGCCGGAGGCCCGAAAGCAAATCGTACCAGCCACTCCACCTTAAGGTAGCCCTAAATCGATGCAGTAAAACAATGTTTGAAATAAATCTGAACGATGTATAGTTGAGTTCCTTTAACCTGGCTAATTGGAATCGGACTACATTAAGGACCCATTTAATCCTATTGTTTCCATTATCTTAAAATACACTGAACTATGCCGAGTAAGGAAATTAATTTAAATAATGATATTGAAATTATGATCCGCTTTCCGAGTTGCTAAAATTATGTCCACACCAAAGGACCTGCTTTTTAATAATTGATGAATTTCCGACTTGTCATAACAAATGACATTATCAGTACTGAGACGTTTACGCCAGACACAGTAAGCACATTTTCCGTAGACGCGGTCCACCAAATTGCCGTTTCTGGTTGCTGTTTCCTCAAACGTCCTGTAATGGTATCATATACGGTTCGCTTCAGCGGAATAGAGGTGTCACAGATGTCAAGCATTGGTTTCAAAAAGTGGACAATGCTAGTTTTCCTTTATAGCGGTGACGGTACTCGATTCAGTATCCGTTACGTCTGCAGTCCAAATAGAACGAAGTATGTTAATTAATTTTTTTGCATTTTATTTCGACTGTGGACATGAATCAACGTTTGCATTTAATACTTCTATCTTATTTGTCATCATCCTGATTGTTATGAAGTTTTACTAATATGCGATGAAGTTGAAGAACCTGCAGAACTCGAGGGAAAGAAAGATAGTTGGAGCAGTATTCCTGCAGTGAAGAAGAATACGTCGGAAGCGCGACGACTTCCCCATAGTCATAGGGAGGACACTCGAGTGCAGCAATCTTACACAACTTACCCAATTATCTGTATTCACTTCCCTCTATGAGCATTGAAACTTTTTTAAAGACTGGGACACTGCACAAGGTCTGGGAATAGGCCAACGCCACCCACATATATAAAGGGGTCGAGGAACCTTACGAAATATTAGCAGAACCGACGACTGTAAGCGTCCGCTGTAAATTAATGGACAGTACTACGAAAGCGTTATAAAAGGGCCATCTTGAATATCAAGACCTGTTTAGTGTGCATGGACGTGTGTTGCGACCATTTGACGTCCACGGAAAGCCAGACAAATGCGTCAAGGATGGGCCGATCTGCAGATATAGTAGATAAGGGTTCCAAAACATATTCAATACTGTTTTGTATGAACGTCTGTTATTTGTAATGTATCAAATAAATGCATGCGAGCATTCGCAAACGGTTCACCGACTTCCTTCCTCGTAAATCCCAACATGGCTAAAGACACGTCAGACCGGACAACCATTCATGGCGGAGTTCCATGCTGAGAAGTTCTGTCCCTATTCGGTTTTTGGTGAGTGCAGGCAATTATGTCAAGAGCTTGAACCGTATAAGATTAATGTTCGCTGACAGAAGGAAAAGGTCAGCCAGCGTTGCGATCGCAAAAACAAAAGAATTTTTCTATTTTAAAAGGGTTTCTGACCACTTTGCTAAATTATGGTCACTTTTTAGAAAGCCGGCATATTTCTGACATAAACCGCATGCGCTGAGCATCTTGCTTCTCTATTCGTTGGCATCTAGGCATTTTAGTTTCATCATAAACTACTTCCTTCTCAAGCTTTCCAAACAAAACAGTTGCAGAGGCTAGTATTCCCGGAGCCTTCTGCACGCAAATATTCGGATTATTTCTTGGAATTCATATCACTTAACCTTTTCCCCTACTACTTTGGTATCAGCGCAATAGCGAAATTGAAATAAAACGACACTGTTTAAATAGCATAACAAATAGCCCACATATATTTTTTTCAAAATTAATCGTCAAGTTATCCTTAGTCGCAATCAAAGTAGCATCAGAACCCAAACTTCTCATTTTGTACCTCCTGTTGGTTTGCGTAATTCTTAAAATTTTTTTGTCACACTGCAAATCGGTTTTTTGGTCTTGAATCCTTTTTAAGGGAAAATTGTTTCTTATTTCTTCTCAACAATATACGAAACCCTACGTTGTTCACTTCGATCGGAGTGACTCGAGTCGGGTAAGGAAGTCATTTTTTATTCGTAGAAAGTTCATAAAATGTGCCGTCTCTTGTTGTAGAATTGTATTTCTTCACACCATTTTTGAACTTAAATGCCGTTAATACGGTGGGCTATTTATTGTGAAGAATAACTCCGCATGCTTGGACTCAAACTGTTTTGAAAAGTAGAAATTGATTTTTATTTTATCTTATCACGAGCTCACACCTCAAAATCATAAGGAAATAGAGCTTTTTATCTACCTACAGAGAACTGCCTTGGAGGGTAGGACTTCCCGTTACTCTGTAAACAATGCGTCATCTACTTATTCCACAAATTCCCAACCTTTTTCGGATATTGACCTTCCATCTTCTTCCGTTGTCCATCATTCATAAACTTCTCAGGCGGCCGCGAAGTCACATCAATCTCAACCCAGTCATACGCCTTCTGTTTCACTCGAAACCTGCCGTTCCGCAACCTTGCCAAGAAGCGCACATCGTATTTAAGCTACCTTGGATTCTCCTAGAGCTCTTGGTCTTGTCGACAATTCTAGGTTGTCCTGCACTCTCAGTCCCTTTTCAAAGCGAAGAATAGTGTTTTAGATCTAAAAATTGAGGAAAATCCCTCACTCTTCCATTCCAGGTCATTTAGCTGAATTTCACTGTACCACTTCTGGGCTACAAAATAGTTTGTGCTGGTCTGTACTTGGTTGCACTCAGAATTCTCTTCAACATCTATGCGGTTGGTAAACCTGCTGACCCCGCAACGTTTAGGATATGTTCGATTAACAAAGTTGGCTGTGTCGCTAATTAGGCCATTTAAAAGATTAAATCGCATTGAGTCAACTTAAAGTCACCTTATTAAGGAAAGAACGCTTTTGCCCATGAGTTTACTATTTATACCTGAAAATAGCGATAGAATCAACTTCACAACAGTAATTCTGAAAACTGCAAACTCATCGGCATAAGTGAGCCAGGGGCAGACTCCCACCACATACACAATTCTGATTACATGTACTGCAGTTAATCAGAAAATTAGAAGCTAGTTTTCATTTGAATGTTTTAAAGGCTTCTACAAGAATAACCGCACCAGGAAGACCGGTCCATGCTCCGACGACCCCCTGCGGGAAGGCATTCGTCGGACATGTGTATGGACCAACCTCTTCTACAGCTTGAAGGAATAGCCCTGCAAACGGTCCGTCGCAGCAAATTTGATGAAGTCATCTGAGTCTTAGGCACACTCACGGCTTCTTACAACATGGCAGGCTTGAATGAGGTCGTCGAGCAGCTGATTGTACTGGAGAGGATACAGGTTTAGTTCAGCCAGCCTGGTTTCCTAAGGCAGTTGACCAAGATCCTTGCCCTGTTTTGTAACCCCCCGCCCCTACTCTTTCCAGCTGCCCCTGACTCTTCTCGAACCAAAGTTGTCAGGCGTGGGCGGCACACTCAAAGTGTAACCAAACGAATGCCACGTAGACTATTCCGAATATTTACTCATCTGTCGGCATAAACCCTCATCTCAGCAGAACTAACATCCGTGTCACACATTCAACTGCTTTTAGACCTTATAATGACGGTTTAGGCCAAGGGGTTATTAGCACACCGAGTCCCCTCTTTTCCTGAACATTCGAGGGGCTGCCCATCAGGAAGGTTGTAAGAAATAGATTGGTCTATCGCGAGTAGAATTAGAAAAATCAAGGTAACCGCAAAAATGCAACCTAACGATAAACAAGTCCTGAAAGTTGTGCCAAGGTTCTCTACAGGTTGTATTTTTGGCGCACTTAACAAAACGGTTTATCATGTCGTTACAATACTACTCCTCCCAGGGGAACATAGTTCGAATATGAGAAACGGGTGTGAACTAGACAATTTGCAATTCGGTAATGATCAGGGAAACGGATACAACCACTGCATGTTGGGGGTGGAAATGGGAGGAAAGGGGTGTGCAAGGTTTATCAGGTATAAGCGGAGAAGGGAAAATCGAGGAAGGCATTGGGGCAAGTGAAGAAGACTGGTCTGCTTGGGTTGGCGAAGGAAGGTCGATATAGGTAACCTTCAACTGAGTGATCAATCTTTATCCGGTGTGACCACCACAGGGCAATTATGAAAGGCTTGTCCTTTCGCGACAGGACTTAAAATGGTTCGTCATAAGACCTTGTAGGTGGCTCACGAACACTGTCTACGCGGACGAGTACAAAAGAACATTTTAGCGAGTTAGGGTCGAGATATGACTTATTTGATGGCCCGCGTAGAGGTATGGCACGGTGATTAACCATTACTTGGCGTAATCATCGGACATAGTCGATATCACTCCGATCGGTTAAGCTTTGGGATGACCCAAAAAAGTCGCCGGTAATCCGTGAGGTAGTCCTGTAGGCACGTTCGGCATTGGATCCCGAGCATGACTAAAGGGAGATGCTCACTCCAATGAGTAGGATTATAATAGGCTCAGCGAGGTTCTGAGTTGACGGTGGAAACGCTCAACTAGACCGTTGGATGAGGGATGGTAAGCTGTTGCACGTATGCGAGAGCATCTGTTGAGGTCTGTAAGGGTCTCAAAAGTTTAGATTCTAATTGCTAGCGTCAGTCGGCGGTAATAGTTGTGGAAACACTATAATGGGGAATTCTATGTCCCAAAAAGGTACGAGCGACAGTACAAACAGCGGCCTTTGGAATCGCAGTTGCGACGGGCTACCGCGTAAATCGGTCAATAGTCGTGAGCAAACAATTGCAACCACGATATGTTGGCGAAAGACCCAAGAGATTTACGTAAACATGTTCAAAATGCGCATCGAGTGCAAGAAAAGCCTTAATTTGAGCGCTACTGCGACGTACAATTTTGGCTTTCTGGGAGACCAAACAACGGCGACTCCACTGTCGGACATCAGTGTCCATTCTAGGCCAGACGAAACGGTCACCGACGAGACGCTGGGTAGCTTGGATTTAAGGGCGGGCAAGATTGTGTAACGTGGTGGAAAACATCTCGTAGCATCTCGCCTGGTACTTTGGGGCGCGAGAAACCGCGGGGCACGTCTCGCAAGATTGTACTGGCCGTGGAGAACAGGAGAATGACTTTAATCTGAAGGTTATTATGCTTTAATTGTTCAGAAAAATTCGGTTGCTGTAGTTCGCCAATGCACTCCAGGTCCATGAAGTGACGGCATTAATTCAAGGTCGGGATTAACAATCAGCGACCTGGTTAGAGGGTCCTTTAATAAATCGAATCTCCACGGTATTTTGAGAGAGGAAATCGAGATGGCGGACATCATGGGACGAATACTCGTCAGAGGGAGTGGAAAAGGCATAAATGTTCGTTTTCATTTAGCCTCATGCGTGCTACGGAGCGGAAGAAAATGGAGTGCATTCAACACTTTTTTTACCAAGAGAATTTTAGCCTCGGAACACCGACATTTGTCTTACCAAGAACGTTGCCGGCTTACAGGCCTCGATCCTTTATGGTTCCGTAGATTACAAAAGGGACTATTTTTGCTATTTAAACTCTTATATAATCACACATTTAACCCACTCACCTCTTTAAGACATCATATCCACCCACGACGTAACAGTCACCGTGAGGTCTTTTTATTTCTTCCTCTGGCACGTACTGTTAAATATCGTCGGTTCTTTTCTGTAAATGCAATTGCCATTTGGAAAAAACTACCCATGAGTGTGAAAACTCTGCAAAATTATCCTTTATTTAAGAGAACTATTACTCGATTTTTGCATTCAGAAAAGCTCCCACAAATTTTGGGTGCTGAATCTACTGATCGACTGTACCGTAGCGATGGCGTTTGTGGTCTCTGAACACTATGGTCGGTGTTACCAGCTGTTGCTCATCGCCTCTACTTTGACTTTCCCCAACTTCATGAAAGGAATGGACGTCCGATAATCTCCGATACCGTGCAACCTCCCCCCTTCTTGACGGTCGATATTCTACCACCGCCGGCAGTTTTTTCTCCTGAGCCCCCCAAACCATAAAAACCACCATCAACTATATTTTTATCCCTTTAGCTCAGGAGTTTTTTTCACTGCTGGTCGGATTTGTGTTTAATCGCTTCCCTTGACAATGCCTGTAAACTGGCATTACATAAAAATGTATAATTTATAATTTATGGTCGGTGTAGACACAAACTCTCCGCCTTCAATATGCTTATGAAAATCCTTAATGGTGTGATAAATGGCAAGGAGTTCTCCATCAAAAGTGCTATAACGAATTCGGGAAATTGGCAATTTAGCAGAACAGAAAGAGGGAGATCGGATGTCCGTTATAGTCGGTTGCTGGGGAGGTGCACCCATGGCGAAATTTGAGACATCAACAACAATGCACAGCGGGGCATCACTTAAAGGGTAGGTATGCGCAAGGGTCTGTCAGACACGTTGAAAGGCGTCCATGATTGCGACAGAAAGAGAAAATTCGCGGTTGTTGCCCCGTGAGAGATTTGTGAGGGGTTACATTAATCGAGCTCCGTGAGGGATGAAACGTTGGTTAGTTAGTTCAATCAACGGCCAAAAGGGATACCACGTCCGATTAAATTGTTACTAATGGTATCCACTATCCGTATATAAGTTTTCACCAAGATAAGTTCACAAGTCATCACGCGTTAATTCATAACTGCCTTACATTTTGCCCTCCTTTACAGTAGATGTTAAATTGAAACTACATCGACTGTGTACATGCTGGCGACCAGTTAGTCAATATTTTATACACTTTTTAAATAAGCAAATTTTTTTCCTTTTGACTTCTATACCTTTCCCGACATATTACTGAGCTCTTTTTTGATTTAGTTGCACGGGTGTTTAAGCCGAACGCTGCATATTCCACCATCAACACTTTCTGTCAAATTGACAGATTAAAATGCAAATTCGGTCTCCGGATTCGTTTATAAATTTGATTTCGTTTGAAAGACAAAACTTACTCGAGATATGCGAAGGGAATCTTCCACCCTTAGTGAGGGGAACCTCTCCAATGCGCGGTAGTCTAGTGGTGATCTCGTTGGTCACCCCGCGGCGGCACCTGAGTTCGAATCCCATTTGTGGCGAGTTTGAGCGGAATCTACAGTATTGTGCATTACTTAATCTTGGGCTCACTCTCTCAATTTCAGACTCGGCACTGAATATAGATAGCCTCAGTTTATACCGCCAGGATCGTGTCGAAAGACGCGGCGGTGGTTGCTTTCTTAACATCAGAGCCTCACTTGCACAGTCGCCTTATGACCTGAACATTTCCTCCTTCTCTGAAAATTTATGTTTCGCTTCGGTAATACTTCCGCAAAATAGGAAAGCCTTAGTCGGCTATGTATATAATCCTAATTGTTTCTCGGAAATGAAAGCCAATACTGTGAACTCTTTAAAAAATTTGCAGACTCCTTCCGATGTCAAGATAATCGTAGGCGATTTTAATTTGCCAGAAATTTACTGGCACACACATATTTCCTCTCCTAAATTCCAGAAGATTCTTGACACCATTTACTTTTCAAACTTGTCTCAATCAGTCCACTCTTCGGCCAGAAACGATAGTGTGTTAGACTGAATTTTTCCTAATGACTCTTCCCCGCTATCTATGGATTTCTATCATGAACTTTTTGCAAGTGATCATGCATTAATACATTTTTGTCTTCAAATTGCCATTTCAGCAAAGCCAACAGTAAAACGTAGCATTTTTGACTTTGCTAATATTAACAAGGAATTAGTAAATAACCTTACAAGCACTCTTGATTGGCAAAATATTTTTTCAAATAATGATCCAAATTTTTAAACAATTTATTACAATGCGTAACAGAAGGTCTTCTCGACCTTATTCCACGGAAGACGATTAGATCGAGTGCCACTTCCACCGATGTCCCATTCTTTCTTAAAAATAGACTAAGAAGCTACGGAAGCAGCTTAAAGATTCCTCTATGAGCTCATTATCAGTTCATCTAGGAATCGTTGAAATATTTGAATTAGCTTCGAAAATGAGGCTCGCGCGAGATAGGCGCAGAGAGTCATTAGCTATTAATGACGTGAATGCTTCTAAATCAGTTGCTCAGGCCTGCTGTCGAAGATAATCTGCTAAGTCCCACCGAGTCATTCCGCCCTTGCTTTGTGCCAACGATGCCTTCATTGCAGTGGAGTCAGATAAAGCAGAAATGTTAAATTCTTTCTTTGCCAAACATTTCACCATCGAAACTGACCCAATCCCTTTAATTCCTCCGTTGTCTGATGACTCCCTCAGTATCACTAACGTTTCTTCTGAAACTACTGAAATACTGATAAACCATCTTCCTAACTCTCACTCAGTATGTACGGAAAATATCCCAAACTGTCTTATAAAACAGGTAAGAGATTTTCGTCCCCTGCTTAGCAAACTCTTTTCAGTATTTCTCATAAATGGCTTGTTTCCTAACTTTTGGAAAACTTCTCTTATTATTCCAGTATTTAAGTCTGGCTGTCCTTCTGACGTTCAGAACTATCGAGGTGTCCATAAAACGCCTTCTCTCTCTAAAACCTTTGAAAAAATTACCGCCTTTAAACTAGCGACTTTTGCATAGCCAATCAAGTTACTAGTCCTTCCCAGCATGGTTTTTTATCAGATCGTTCTCATGAAAGATGTCATTTGTCGTTTCTCAATCTACCTACTTCTCTTCGTAATGACCACCTATCTGTTGTCGTTATTTATTTTGATCTTAGTAAAACCTTTGATAAAGTACCACATAAAAGACTCTTGATTAAATTGAAAGATATTTTTGAAAGAATATGCCGAAGTAGAGAGCTCTAGAACATTCTTGTTTTTTAAATGGCCGTTTGGGTAATATTTGTAGGCTCATCCAAATATATGAACTCAGCATGGAGAAAACGAACGACTGTCGAAGTTCGTGTAGTCGACAAGATAAAGATTCCCAATCAAAAGTCAGGGAAGACGGTTTGAGTTGGACAACCTTTACTGCCTGAGAAAGTGCGTACACAAGGGCTCTGTAGGCAGTCGCCGCGAGCGCGCTCCAAGCAAGCTGTTGTCTGTGGCCGCCTTCGAGGTGTTGTGTTAGCGCGTGTGTGCGCCCTTCGTTGTCTCAACCTCGCCAGCCAATCGGAGTGGGGACAGCGTTGATTGGCTTCGAGCACTCGCGCGGGCCAGCAGCGTCTCGACACGGTGTAAAGAGCAGATATTTGTAGTTAAGTTTGTTTTAATTACTTTTGTTAATGCTCTCCTGAGCGACAATCCGCTCTCTTTGAAGCGACGGTTACGGATCGCGAAGCGGACGCGCAAGAGGTGAAACCCCGCGTACCGACACCCAGACAGGAAGGAGGGTAAATCGGAGGAAAGCTCGCGCATACCTTCTGGTTCCCTTACTCCATTGTCAGCCCCTTTACCCCCCCCCCCCTGCCCACGAATTACATTTTCCCTACTTGTTCTTGATTCAATAAACGTTCCTTGTTGGAAGTTCATTTCTGGTATTGACTGTTGCGATTCGCGTGATCATACCCATAAGACCCCCACACAAAGGAGAGACGTGATGGATATGTCCGCTATGCCTCCTACAGACGAACAGACTCAACTATCTCCCAAAGACCTCAACACAGACGAGACCAAGTCTTCAGGTAACTCGAGTATTACAATGGTGGCAGCGCGCACGACAGAACCGTCTAGCCCTAGAAGAACACCAGCACCCTACTACCACGCCATACCATCCTCATTTCATATTTTTGATGGAGAAGAAGACTTCGGGGATTGGCTAAATCTACTTGATTTCTATTTGGAGGAAGTACCTGACAACGAAAAAAGCCGCGCCTTATTGAAACATCTGGCAAGTAGGCAACTCCGCCAGGCGCTTAATTATGGAGTATCAGGACGTACTCCATATAAAAACCTTTGTTGCCAACTACGCCGTCTATTCTCTCCAAGACCTTCCGTAGGACAGTCGATTGAAAAGTTCCTCAACCGCCGTCAGCAGCCACACGAGTCTCCGCGCCAGTTCGCGGAGGATATGCTGAGATTATGTAAAGAGGCTTATCGCTCTTTGAACGCTGCGGACGCCGAGGAAGTCACCCTTCACCATTTTATAAAAGGGTTGTCCTCTCGTACTCTAGCCGAGTCACTTCAATTACAACCTCCGGCATTTTTAGAGGACGCTATCGACCGAGCAGACCGTTTCGTCGAAGTTGAAAGATCCAAAGTTTCCCCTGGACAAAATTGGCGCCGGCACCTCCACGCCCCCAAATGGCAAATGCATCTAATTTTACACCACAGCGTTTTGGGCACAATTTCAATAACGGTGCTAGATTGCGTCCACCACATCCCAGGTATCAACCACGGAGTAATCAAATAAGGGAATATCAACCACCGCAGTGCCAGTGTGGAGTGCGACAGTGGCTTCCGGAGGACAGACACTCGTATCAACAACCTGGTAGCGTTTCTATCCCAGTTTGTTCTGTGCCGTCTGATGACCCATCATTCTTTATTTCTATTTATGTTGAAAACAAACCTGTTAGAGCCCTTGTAGATACTGGCGCTACACTCTCACTTGCTAACCCACTTATCTTTACTCATCCTCTACACGGACGTATACATAAATATGGGCCCCTCCCTACGTTAGTCGCCGCTAATGGATCCCCCTTAGAGTGTTTAGGGATTGTCCACATCAAGTTACAATTCGAACATTCGTGTAAGGACCATGACTTTTTGGTTGTCCCCGGCTTGACATGGGACTTATTGTTAGGTATCGATTTCCTTAGCAAATATGACTGCTTAATCAATGTCAGAAATCGAGCGGTCAGTTTTGGTGGAGAAATAGATTTGGCAAATACTAACGATTCGTTTGATGAGGCCGTCGTTTGTGCACGAATTTCTGCCGTCGTGAATCTTCCACCTACAAATATTGATGATGTACTGAAAGACCACACGGACATGGACATGGAGCATAAGGAGGGTCTTCGATCACTACTTTTATCTTTTCACGATGTTTTCGCATGGGATGACAGCCAGATTGGTCGTACGAACTATATGCGACACTCTATTGAGACCGGAAACGCGAAGCCGGTGTGGCAACCCCCGAGACGGATTCCGGCCCACTTACAGGCAGAGGTTAGCGATCTTCTGGACAAGATGTTGAAAGCTGGGATTATTAAACCCTCTCGCTCACCCTGGGCGTCTCCAGTTACCCTAGTACCAAAGAAGGATGGCAAACTACGTTTTTGTGTGGATTACAGACGACTGAATGCCCTTACGGTTAGGGATTCTTTCCCTTTACCTCGGATTGACGTTACTTTGGACGCCTTGGCTGGTGCTAAATGGTTTTCCACCCTGGATCTAAAGTCTGGATACTGGCAAGTTGAAGTTGAACCCAAAGACCAACATAAAACAGCTTTTATACTGCCACAGGGATTGTTCGAATTCGAGACCATGCCTTTCGGCCTTTGCAACGCTGCGGCCACTTTCCAAAGACTGATGCAGGTGGTTCTAGCGCATATTTTCCCAACACACTGCTTGATCTATCTGGATGATGTGATTGTGTTCGGTAGGTCTGTAGACGAACATAACCGTAGGCTCATGGCGGTACTGACAGCTTTACGTGACGCTGGGTTACGCCTGAACCCGGCAAAATGTTCTTTTCTTCGGCAGAGGGTCACGTACCTGGGCCATGAAGTCAGTGCAGAAGGCATATACGCATCTCCAGAAAAGATCGACACTATCCGCACGTGGCCCCCGCCGAAGTCAGCTACCGAGGTGAGCAGTTTTGTTGGTCTTGCATCATATTACAGACGGTTTATCCCGCATTTCACAGAGCTTGCACGACCGCTACACAGATTGACTGAGAAAGGTAGGCAATTTACTTGGACGGATGATTGCCAGACATCGTTCGAGGAATTAAAAAGTCGACTGATATCGGCCCCAGTGTTAATGCTACCGAACACAGCTACAGATGCCCCACCCTTTGTCCTCGATACGGACGCTAGCGGATTTGCTATTGGCGGAGTTTTATCACAGTCAGACGATTCAGGAAATGAACGCCCAATTTGTTTTGCGAGCAAGTCTCTAAATAAGGCGCAACGAAATTATTGCACCTATCGTAGGGAGTTATTTGCCCTGATGAACTTCGTTAAACAATTTAAACCGTTCTTATTGGGGAGACATTTTATTATCCGTTCGGATCATAAAGCATTACAATGGCTGCAAAATATGAAAGACGCCGAAGGGCAGTTGGCAAGATGGCAGAAAACTCTGCAACAATTTGATTTTACCTGCCAATACCGGCCAGGCACGAAACATAACAATGCGGACGCATTGTCCAGGAGACCTGCAGCAACAGAGGATCTCTCTAGATACAGGGAGGATGCTACCATAAACGCCATAACGGTTAGTGAACCCACACGTCACCACTGGGCTGTCGCGCAGAGTACAGATCCGGACACAGCTATCGTATACGACCACCAGCTCCACGGTAGACACCGCCCCACTGATACTGATCTTTGTGGCTCGTCCGATATTGCTCGAATCGTGAGGAACCATTGGCAACACCTGTATGTAGAAAACGACCTGCTTTTCTTCAAAGACGACATGAACAATCAACCACGGCTCGTCGTTCCTGGGAGCTTGGTCATTCCAGTCCTAGAAGACATCCACAGAGAATTAGGCCATGTCGGTCACACGAAAACAGAGGCCGCGGTAAGGCAACGTTTTTGGTGGCCGCACCTGCGGGAACAGGTGGCTACGTTCTGTAACACTTGTCCGACTTGTGCATCTTTTAAGGGCTCAATACCCAAACGCAGGGCACCACTCCAACCTATGACCACAGGATTTCCCTTCGAGCGAGTCGGCATTGACGTTATTGGACCATTGCCTTTTACACCTGCAGGTAACCGTTACATTCTGGTGATGGTGGATTATTTTACGAAATGGGCGGAGGCTGTTCCATTACGCCGGCAAGACGCCGCGTCGGTTACTAACGCCCTGCTGAGGGAGTGGATCTGCCGGTTTGGAGCCCCGCTTTCCTTACACTCGGATTGTGGAGCTAACTTTGAAAGTAAACTCGTAGGCGATGTGTGCGATCTCCTACTCATCCACAAGACACGGACTACCCCGGCCCACCCAGAAGGCAATGGACAACTAGAACGTACGAACCGCACCATTATCAGTCTCCTGAAGGCATTCGCCGAGGAACACCACCCCCATAACTGGGATACACGGCTGCCTTATGCGATGATGGCTTATAGAGCCACTATTCACTCCTCTACCGGCTACGCACCATATCATATGCTGACAGGACGTCAATTCAGATTACCAGCTGATTCACATTTTCCACTCCACTCACAAGAGTCGGACGTGCCAGACAAGTACGTACTCGATTTACAGGAGACGTTACGAGTCACACACAACTTGGCACGTGAACACCTGAAAGCCGCATATGATAGACAGAAGGAATATTTTGATAGGAGAACAAGCGGGTCAACCTTTAACCACGGTGACCTAGTCCTACGCTTTAGATCTATTCCCCCGGTCGGCACGACGGCAAAATTCTTCTATCCATGGGAAGGCCCTTACGTGATCACAGATGTCCTCTCTCCCACCACGTACATCATACGTGATGCGCAAATGCCGGACGGCCCAACGTTTACGGCACACTATGACAAACTCAAACCTTACAGAGGTCGACTTCCCATTGCGAGAGATGATACCCTTCCTATCATCCCATCCCACCTAGTCCCGGAACCTACAGTTGAGGTCGAGATTGGTGATGGTCATGACCCGCCGGCCAACGGCCCTGAGGACAGGGCCATATCTTGAGGAGGGGGGAGTTGTAAAGAGTAGATATTTGTAGTTAAGTTTGTTTTAATTACTTTTGTTAATGCTCTCCTGAGCGACAATCCGCTCTCTTTGAAGCGACGGTTACGGATCGCGAAGCGGACGCGCAAGAGGTGAAACCCCGCGTACCGACACCCAGACAGGAAGGAGGGTAAATCGGAGGAAAGCTCGCGCATACCTTCTGGTTCCCTTACTCCATTGTCAGCCCCTTTACCCCCCCTGCCCACGAATTACATTTTCCCTACTTGTTCTTGATTCAATAAACGTTCCTTGTTGGAAGTTCATTTCTGGTATTGACTGTTGCGATTCGCGTGATCATACCCATAAGACCCCCACACAAAGGAGAGACGTGATGGATATGTCCGCTATGCCTCCTACAGACGAACAGACTCAACTATCTCCCAAAGACCTCAACACAGACGAGACCAAGTCTTCAGGTAACTCGAGTATTACAACGGAGTGTGAGGCGGACAGGACGGCAGCGTGACAAAGGCGGAGGGTGAGGAGACGCGAACTGCTACACGATCACATCGGAAGTCGTCCATGAATGTGTTATGGGAGCGTCAATTATTGAAAATATTATGTTTCGAGAAGAAACGATTAGTAAAGAACTGAAAACTTGAAAGAATGTAAATCTCTTGATCAGGACAGGACTGCAAGAAAATTGCTCATTGAACTTGCCCCAAAACAGTCAAAGCCATCATCCGTATCGTGTCAGAAATCGTTCGATACTGAAATTCTTCCCGCGGATTGAAGAATAGCCAACAATACACCGGCTCACAAAATCGGTAACATTAGATTTGCGATCAATTACGAAACGCCAGTCTGCCATAAATCTGCTGGAAGGTCATGGACAAGGCCATCAACAAGGCATTGATGAATCATTTTGGAATCCACGACCCTCCTTAAATGCAAAATAAGCTTTTCACGAGGAAAATCATGTGTACTGAACTTGGTTCACATGATGCAAGGCTGGACAAGAGCGCTCAACAAAAAACAACCTGCATTTCGCCCATGTTGGCTTGAGGATGGTCTTCGACAGTGTTCCACACTAGCATCTCTCGTACAAGTCGAGAATAATGGGTATTAAAGGCACACTTCCTAAAGGGATCGAAAATTTCCCCGTCAGTCGTTCTCAGGCTGTCTGTGTGCGGCAATAGCAGTCAAGACGCACAGTCATCGAGGTTGCAATTCAACAAGGTTCAATGCTGGAACCGATCCTCCCTCTCTTGTTTATAAATGATGGTGTAAAAAATTGGATTGTGGGTGTGCCGTGTTTGCGAACGATATAAAAATTTGAAAAGTCATCTACAGTTCTTCCAACAAAGCGAACTCCCAAGATAATTTTCGTCGATTGGAAGAGGGCTCCTGCAGATTACTTACGTCATTCAACTGGCACAAATGCGCCATGCAGCGTCCCGGAAATCAAATCCAGGTCCCTGATACGCACATCTACCAACTTAACGGAGTGGCACTCCGGGAGGCCGAAACACAGAAGGGTCTCGGCGGTTGGATGATGAACGCCCCAAGGCCTTCTACACACTGATGTAAAATCCCTAAGGCCTCACTGCAATGTTATTGGACTGCTTCCCCAAAGTCTTTGCTACGTTTGTAAGGCTGCACCCTGAATATGGGACTAAAGTCTGCAGACCTTGGAGATAAGAGTACAAGTGATAAACCACAAAGTGGTAAGAGGTCAAGGAGCTCTGCTATTAAAGACCTATTTAGATAACCTTAAGCTCTCTCGCCTGGTTTATAGACAACTGCACGAGAACTTGATAAGACTTTCCGTATCGGGCATGGTTTGGACTGCGCCCAATAGTGTGGGGGCACCTTCTAACTCTCCATTACGATCGACCTCTGAGGCATCCCTTCAAACTATATACACACCAAGACAGACTAGATGTGAAAAAGTACTTTTTTTCTTAGACAGTATAGTGGAACAATGGAGTAACCTATCCGAGATCGCTGTGGCGTCACAGGCTGAGCATTCATTCAAACATCGCCTTAGCAGGCACATTCTGCATCAAGAAGCGGACTATGTGACTATGTATGCGTTAAAATGTGTTCTTATGCGAAACCACATTTCCTTCCACACTACAGTGTAATTTTTTACAGTGTTGCTGATTCTGTTGATTTATATTTAACATTGCTCGGGCATGGACAGTACCCCAAACTAGATTATCAAATGCAGTGAACCCTCACGTATTGCTTAATCATTTATTCTCTGTCTACATTTAATGCGGATTTTCCTCGACACCAAGGAAGGCCTCAATTATCTATGTAGTTTTTAAGTTCGGATCTAGATCCGATGTTAATAATTATCCGGGAGTGCACGAAACTCCGTCTTAAACGAAACTTTTTAAAATATCACTCCAATGGAATTAATGGTTTCTGTCTAGCTAATCCGCTTCTGAGCTCCAGTCAGCATGGGTTTTTACCTGGAAGATCTTGCGAAAATTGTCACCTAAACATTCTTAATCCAATCAACTCTCCTCGAAATGAACAGCCATTAGTGATATTTATATACTTGGACCTTAGTAATACCTTCGACAAGCTGTCGCACTGACGCTTTCTAATAAAACTGCAAGCCCCCGATATTCAGCCTCCCCTACTCGACTTCATCGGGTCCTATCTATCAAACTGCTACCAGCAAGTCATGATTTGTGATGGACACTCGGCACCCCACTCAATCACGAGTGGTGTACTTTAAAGTACGTCAAGGTCCACTTATCTCCTTACTTTATATCAACGACTTTTCACGAACGTTTCCTTAACTCGATGGCCCTAAGTGTGTTTACTCATACTCTAAGATTCACGAGCGAAATAAAATATGCCACGGTGCGCAAATCACCCTTGGATTATGCTCTGCACACGTTCGTTGGCCAATCTCACTTAGTCATTTTTTGAATTTTTGGACATATTTGAGGGTCACATAAGGGTGGTATCTACATATCAATAGCCATTGAAGATTGGATACGAAATCTGGCACTAGGTCTCTTAAATACAGCCCTCAGATTCGATCGTGTGGTCCAGGCGATAGATGACATAGAACTTTTGCTAATATAAGAGAAAAGCCGAGTTCTAGGTGGTAGTCGCAAAGAAGGAGACACGATCGCTGGGACGAAAAACTTTATTAGCCTGACTTACTCAAATACCAGGTTTCTCAATTTTGCAGTCTGGGCATTTCCGGCCGATTACAACCCAGTAAGCCGGAAACAGCCGTATTCTCAGTACTACTTTTCGGTGTTTACGGACTTCGGTCAGTTGTTCACAGTGGGTCGACTGGTGCAAGCTAAAGGCAAGTTCCAGGAAACAGTTAACGAAAAGAAAACTCGATCGTCGGAGCGTGAATTTGGTTTCCCTGACGTTTCCGGGTTACAAAATTCAGCAATCGAACAGGGCAGTGGAATTACAGGCGGTCCCAATACTTAAATGATTGAGTTCCTACCGAATTACACAACCACTAATTACAGCTTCCTATGGCGGAAGAGTGTCCACCGATCAGTTACCAGGCATTCTCATTCACTTGCACCTTGTGCCTGAATCCAGAGCCCTCTCAGGCAGTCGTATGCCGACAAATAATCGTTCGGGCGGAGTACCAACAAAGATAATGGAGACCGGCCAGAAATGACTGAGGACGTTTTGTTCGTACAGGCGTTTTTATGGCATGAGATTCTTGGAAGCTTGAGTTCGAAGATGATGTGATTTCGCTTTAATAGTGGCTCATATCTCCTGTTACATGATGTAACTTTCTGCATGTGTCAAGGGTTTTTTAACTATCCGATATATGTGCTTCCGCCGAAAACATACAAGTCCTGTCCATACTGACGAACGACTTAAATTAAAATCATTTTGTATTTCAGGCCAGGATATCTCATTCTTTCAAATGACTGGTCTTAAGACTTGGTTCCCTATGAACTGACTTTAAAGGCGAACTAGTTTTTCTCCTCTTTCCGTAAAACTTAACGAACACAGGCATTTAATGTGAACGAAAGCTATGATTTCAGGTGGCTGCAAATACTTACGTTTGAAGGTCATCATGCGACAGTACCTCTCTTTTTAGGAGGGCATTTTGCCTACGTTTAACGAGTTGGGAACTCACCACAAAGTGGAAGTTCAGCAAACAGTCCCTGTAATTATTTCCACTAATGAATCTGCCGAAATTTCTTTAACATTTGCGGTTATCCACACGACTCATTGAAAAGAAAAAATGTCAGCAATACCAGTTGTTATGGCCAATTATTGGGAGGGAATTTCTGCCTCAGGTGATGCACAAACTAAAACGTCTGGTAAATGCTGACAGGACACCAGGCGAGTCGAAAGGCATGCATAGATGTGGCAAGTGACTATCCATTCGACCTCCAGTGAGCTCTTTAGAAATGCCCCGTTAAGGGAGGGGAATTCAGAAAAACCTTTCTAGCTCTCTTTATCCAACCGGAAACTGTGCAGCGGTTCCTACGTTTCCGTCGCTACCACTGATAACGATGAAAGTTGTTGCCGGGCCCGTGTACGGTTCCGGTATATACAGTGACTGACCGATCTCATGAAATGTTGGCTGAAAGTCTGAAATGCGTTTTCGATTAGGAAGGATTATTTAGGCGCGGTTGTACTACTGATAATCCTGCGGCATAATACTATAACATTTCGGATTCGGCAGAATGTCAGCTTTTGAATACACTGATTTTCAATCTCCTGTATAAACCGTACTTGGTAAAAATGACTACTTAAGTAGCATGCATTTTTCCGATTGGTTTTCGACAGTCTTGCAAATTCAAAGATAACTTATAGAAACCATAAACAAAAATATGCTTTCTTTCAGTCGTTTGACAGAGAATCACGTCTTCTTTATATTTTATACTCAAGGACGGAACGTAATTAGGTTTCAAAAAAGTTTTCCAATTGTTGAATAATTTGGAGACTGATCATTCGTTGCATTAGCGCTTAGTGATTTCTGTCTATAAGGTGCATGCGTTCCGCGTAAAGAAAATCGCGTATTTTTCTATGCCTTTAAAAGGATATCACACAGAGTTCATGAAATTTTGCAATGAATGCGGACTATGTTGTACATTTCGTGAGGAGCCGTGGCAAACGGCTAGATACGATGCTGTGAAAGGACATTGCGCGATCTCAAAAAATCTCATAATTGAAAACTTTTTTTAAAACCTAATTATACTCCTTCCTTGAGTATAAAATATGAAGAAGACGTGATTCTCTATCAAACGACAGAAAGAAGGCATATTTTTGTTTATGGTTTCTATAAGTTATATTTGAATTTGCAAGACAGTCGAAAACCAATCGGAAAAATGCATGCTACTTAAGTAGTCATTTTTACCAAGTACGGTTTATACAGGAGATTGAAAATCAGTGTATTCAAAAGCTGACATTCTGCCGAATCCGAAATGTTATAGGATTATGCCGCAGGATTATCAGTAGTACAACCGCGCCTAAATAATCCTTCCTAATCGAAAACGCATTTCAGACTTTCAGCCAACATTTCATGAGATCGGTCAGTCACTGTACATACGGTCCTGTAAGTTATTTAAATACCAGCTGCTCAAGTAGACACCAGGGAGACTAGCACCATTTTGGTGGACTGGCAGCCTATCGCAAGCGATGGGGACCACCAGTGCCCCAGATAGGGCGTGGTGATGACTTGCACACAAATTCTTCTTATGGTGAAGACCTGCGCCGAACCTACCCCGCTCCAATCTTCCAACGCCTAGAGTTAAACAACAAAACGATTAGAAGAGGGCATTGTTGCTGACGAGACTGAGGCAACTTCAACGCGTATTACTCCTCAACTTCAGATGAAGGAGCCTTCACATTAAGCAGGCAATGCAGTTTGATCCCCGGTCGGCAGAAGGATTGTGTCGTCTAATCAATTAAAGAGCTGCTAAGCCATGAACGTTAGCACATCCTGACATACGACAGGGAGACTAATAGTAGACTCAACCTTACTGCTGGTTCCCGATTACACACAAGTGAAAGTTTGAGCAATACCAACTGGGAATGACGTCGGACGCGGAGGCAGACGCTGTGCGAAGTCGCCATCTAAAGAATGCCGCATGCAGACACAGACCCTACGGGTGTAAGATAGGCCATTAAGACCAAACTAGGCGGTCATTGCGGTCTGAACCTCGTTCGGGAAGAGGACCTGGTCACCCGGTCTGGTGGTTACCTTTACAGCCACGAATTCCCGGGCATCGCGATGGTTCAAAGCGCGCCTGATCAAGGTGGGGAGGCCGTACATGGAATTAATACTAAGGATACGAAGGCATCGGCCGCACCCTCATGCGTTTTGTGAATATGCGATACTTCCAAGTCCATCGACCGACAGGTGATTAAAATTGGCGCAGTGGATGACCTGGGGGTAAAGCCTGTCTGCCGCTTGTCACGCGCATGGACAGTGCCGGTCAAGGGCACGCGAGACCCGCCCAGTGCATGCCACGGGTGAATGCGGTCCTTTTCCTCTAAGCAACGGCAACTCAGCCTATTTGAGGGGTCAGACGCTAGAGGGCGAAACGCCCCTCCAAACAGTGCGACCGTAGGTCTTTCACTAGACGCGTGATTCGACCTCTGACAAAACAGCACCCTCTCACGCTTATCGGTTCAGTCCGCGTGAGGAACCGCGGCGACGATAATGTAGGGGCCGCCCTACTGATCCGTTTTGCTGCGTCTGGGTGCCAGTCGACGGCCGCTCCGACAATCCTGCCGGTAACGGCCAGTCGCCCTTTAGGTTACACACGGGGCGCTTCTTGACCAACTGTGCCGAGTTACCGGGGTGCCCACAGACGATTTTAACCCTTTGCGCCTCGTGATAATGCGGTCCCCGTCCCAACTCACAAGAGTGCCAATCACGTCTCGACACATTATTGACTCGACCCATTCATTTCCGCGTTGAAACCGATGTGCCAGACACACAAGCACAACATTCATCGCAACCCGGGCTCACGGACAGATACTCTATGTTGTGACACATAAGCAAATTGCCAACTCCTAGTAGCCTGAACTATGTACAGAATGCATATAGGCAGAATGGTATTACCGACCAAGACAAGGGAGACTGGAATGGCCATTTCTGGCTTATTAACCGTCGTCAGCCAGTCATACCCAACCTCGAAGTGTGGAACACCCGAGGCTCAAACTCGCGACCTGTTAGTTGGAAGTCCACGCCTCTAACTACTGGGCCATGAGCCCGTTGCGCCGTCAGTTTCGATCGGGAATATACAATGGTAGGGGGCGCTCACCGATCGTTCTCACCAATGCAATTTGGCCTCTGCTATTAAACGAGACGGAATTTACTGAGTGCTGACTTGAATGGAAATTCCCGACGGTTACAACCCCTTGTCGCCGGGAGGTGGATCCCCAAGGAATAGGCACAGCTGGAGGCTGAAGAATTGAATAGAATGAACAACAAATACAAGTTATAAGCCCTCGAGCTGCCTCACCCCTAGCTGAGCCCCACATGTTTGGACCCACGTCCTGTTACGTCGCGTTACGGCGACAAAACACGAAAATAACTCGCTGGCAAGTTCTCCTCCCTTTTCCTCATCCTCATGCCTCTAACAGAACTAGACTATAGGTACAAGTTTGTGTACCAATGGAGACCTGCGGAAAGTTTGTAGCCCGCACTGCAGCCAAGACCCAGTAAACAGGGTGTCCACAAACATATTTAAGAGGTCCAAAGAACAACCGTAGCAGTTTTGACACCAGTAAAATTGCGGTTGAATTGGCTGATCAGTGAAGAAAACTAAGAAGCCAAGGTGGGCGCTAGGGCAAGGGGCCGTAAACGAACAGGCAAAGGAGTAGAAGTGGCAAATGTAACACTAAGAAATACGCCTAAAAGATGCTCTAAAAGGTGCTAGTTTTTTGGCCTGCCAAACAGAAAGGGAGCTTGCGACGAAGACGGCCAAAACAGGGAGGTGTCTTCAGCAAGTAGGTGCGGGCCGACGGCCTTGGGGACTGGATGTGTACATTGGGCCGGGGTCAAGAAGCAGTAAAAACTAGTAGGCGGTGAGGAAGTACTTGGGCCAGTCGTAAGCCAAATTTCGCTTCTGCACCCAGGGATCAAACATAATCCGTGTGAGGCTGTCGTGCGAAGGATCATAGCCGGGTGCGTACTTCAATCGAGGATCCTTTAAAAACAGAACAACAGGGAAATTGGCCCAACAATTAGGAGAAATATTGCTGGCAGTTACAGTTATCGACTAAGCGAGTACTGATAGAATGTACTGAGTGGCGGGGAAGGTAAAAGGACAGCCTCTAACTGGCTTCTTGCTAACAGTCGGTCAGAGAAAAAAAACCAAAACCTCAGAACCCTGTTGCTGATGGGAGAAAGTGCTGTTGGCCACTAGAATAAGCTGGTATATAGATTTCGACGTATATTTAGCCGAATATTTCAGATAACACCTCGCAGAAATGTCTTCTCATGCAATGGGGGAGGGGGGGGGGCAGCTGATGGAGTTAGCAAGAAAAAGAAACGAAATAATCCAACAGTTAGAACCACGATAAAAAACTCAACTGTTTTGGTAGGCAGGAGGTCAAGCATCCGGGGACGCACAGACATCACACTTACATCGAAATTCGGCGATATGCTTGCGTACAGTACAGTTTACTTTAACCAGGAATGCGCAGTCTAACGATGAAGCATACCTTGTTTGGCCAAAACCACTGTCCTCAACGCGCCTTGTCGTACAAAAGGTCACATGAAATATGACAACACTTGCTTTGATCAGATCCACTTGTCGCAACAACAGCCCAGATTGACCGTTAGGCCATCGGTAAAATGGGGGCTAGGCAGGTGGGAACAACAAAGGCGACCAAAAAGCAGTCCAAGAACTCCTGGACAGTAAAAGTGCTAAGCAATCACCGATGATTCTTTCAGTGGATAAAACGCTAACAGAACAGAGCGGCCTTTATGTAGGGAGCCAGTGAGAATGTCGCAGTGGCTACGTCCGCAACGAGCAACCGTCACTTCCGCTGACGGTGGGCGCGCAACCAAAGTACGTACCAGTAAAACCACATGAAGCACAATGTTTGCTGTTTAGTGGTGGTAAGTAGATTACGTAGGTCAGTGGTTAAGGCTGACGGTACTGCAGCCCAATGTTAACTCTTTCCGACAACCCGTACTTCCAATAAACCGGTAACTTACCCAAACTCCAAACGCTAATCCACGCCGATAACTCATATACAAATTAATAAACAACTTGCCCAAGCTATTTAATAAATGTAAGTAGCAAGAAAAACTACTTTTACAACCAAATGGTGTGAGAGTTGCTTTTCGATGGCAATGCAAACGGCAGGGGCGCACTTGCACACACAGCTAAAAAGTTCCAGTCTCCACCCAGAATATTTTGGCGCGGATGACTACTTCAAACTCTTTGAAAGCAAAAATTGACCTTTTGATAATCCCGCCGATCTAGGCCAAGACGTTTCAGGACAGAAGGAAGTCTTCACCTGACAAGAATGCCAAATTTTCCAAAAGGTTTTTAGGGGCTGATAGTGGGGACAAATGTAGTCGTCCATGTAATAAATTGCGCAAAGCAGATCAATTCGTTATTTCATTGTTGAATCAATTGAGACAGAACGCTTTACTGTATCCCCAGAGTAGTATTTAACTGTACCGGTCATTAGTTCGAGAGCGAAATTTATAAAACGACCACAAGTATACACAAGCCTTGAAACGTCTTCAGTGGCTATGGGCATGTTCTCTCGAGCGAAATAAAGCGCTAACATTAATGCAACTAGTATTTTTACTGAAAAGACGTTCCTCTGCTATTCGCAAAGATACAAAACACTTCCGTGGAAAGGAAATGAAAACTAAAACTAGACAATCCCAATTTCATTTAAACGGGACGTTTGAGATAATCCTCGTGCTAAATGTTTTGAAGCCAGTCCACAGCTTGATGAGTAGCGCAATTCTGCATGATTTGCGTAAATCGCATTGGAGTTTTTGGTTTTGCTGCTTATTTCCCATCACGTCGTTTATTCCAGTTTGTTCATATAATGCAAAGTTATACACACAAAAGTGACGCAAATTGAGAAACATGACCGAAATATACATGGCTCATACAAAGCAGTTTACTTATTACGCATTTCGAAAAAAAACCCTTCGTTCGCGCAGAATGTAGCCAAGTCATTTTATCCATGAAAACCAACGTTGACTTTCAGGCAATTTCCTACAGCATCTAACTTACCTCATAAAACTTTATCCCCAATTCTGACATGTGGTTTTAATTAGGAAACACTGAGTGGGTGGGACTTTGATGTGGTCGGACAATATGCAGTAAATTTGGTAATTTGTCGAAATTTACGAAACATCGCTAATTACTCGCAAACCGGCACAAACGAATGAACCAAAACTCCACATTCATACTGAACAACTTTAAACGAACTGGAAGAATAAAGAAAGTGTTAAAAACAGTATTACGTCGTTTAGAAGTAATAATTTTTGTCAGAAAAGCGTAAATTCGGAAAACATCAAAAACCGCTGCAACTAAAAAACCTTAAGTCCTAGGTGCGCAGAAAGCCTGTCCGCGCAACAAATTAAGTAAATCAAACGGCACAAGTAGAATAATGCCTGAAAATAGTTCTTTAACGAAGCTTATGTTTAAATATCTCTTAAGAATTAGTGTAATGTCAGGTATGGCGGTTAGCCAATAGCTCGAGCATAGATTTCAAAACGGTCTCACGAGAATTGGCTGTATTTTTTATGCTTGTGCATTGCCTGAACTACAGTTGGCTAAAACTAGCAGGTTTTAACTTGAGTTCGCCGACTGGCACGACACAGGAATAGAAGTTTTCATAAGGTCACATGGTGACAGGTCGGTTAGTGACTAATAAATTTGAATAGAATTGACAAGTGCAATCTTAAAAGTAGAATTTAACGTGTATTAAGAGAAGTTGCCTTCCGTCAAGTTTTTAGGTTTTTCTTGTTCTGGAGTACATCGAGTTTCAGACCGTCCTTGAAAGATTGCTGAATATTGCACGACTTCTAGTGTTTTCAATCGATTTACCATAAAGGTAGACTCTGTGATACGTTTATCAAGGCCTCCAAAATAAGATATACCTTGAAAGCATTTACCGAGGTAGCGAGTGTCAGGACATTCTGTCTAATGCAGGTGGTTGTTTCAGTCTTATTTGTACTCATCCAAACATGAAGAATGAACGTTCACAGCGAAAATCGGCAATGAAAACGGTGACAGACGTTTGCTTTACTTTAACACTACCCCAGCTGATCTAAGCGAAGATAAAGATTCATTGTCTAGTGAGGCGTTGTCACGCCGGCATCCGGGGATTATGTTGCGCAATAATCAATGTTATAACTCCACCAAAGTAATACTTCCTAATAAAAAAATGCATTTAAGAGTTTCGATTAAAATTTCACGAAATTGGCCAGATACTGTATTCACATCGAATTTGCGTAACATCAAACATCCGGCAGTTGAGTAGCTACCACATGGCACTTAACGCTAGTTTCTTGAAGATATTTAGCCGGATTATTGGCAAAAGTTTTTATTTTCAAACGTTGCTGTGCTTACTTTCTTGCTATCCAAGCTTCTACAAAATGGGTTTAGGCATTTGACAGAAAGTTTCGCGACTCTGACGGTTCCGCTTTTCTTAAGAAAATTGTTCTTTTCAACCGAAATAATAGCACTTTCATTTCAATCGAAGGTCGCGATTTGGAGCGCTGGTCCTTGCAATTGGGCCGGTTTCCAAGTGATTGAAGATTCACATCTCACGATTTACGTCACCTGCTGCCAATTAGCAGTGTAATGTGAGATTTTATTACACCGCGTCGACGCACCACACAAGAGTCCAAGCAAAACGTATTTACATATCGCTCCACTACTGCGAGAGTCCTGGTCCGCAACAATCTTTCCCAACCGTTCGGTATTCGGTCTGGCGTTCGACAAGGTTGTATCCTGTCGCCCATTCTGTTCAACTACGCTATTGACTGGATTCTCGGGAGGGCCCTACACGAAGGTGACGGTGTTGAGTTTGCACCCGGACACGGACTAACTGATCTCGACTATGCCAATGATATCGCCTTACTTGTTTCAAGTTTTGGTGATCTGCAGTCTATGGTGTCACGGGTGAACGAGGCCGCTAGATCGGTCGGTTTATCCATAGACACTGGGAAGACCAAAGTGTTTTTAAGCTGCATCCCTTACCACGAGAAGGCACTTCTCGAAATTAATGGTTGTCAACTTGAAGAAGTAGGCGGTTTTAAATATCTCGGGGCGAGGCTGCTGCCTAATGGATGGAGTAAGGACGACAACGTCTCCCGAATTGATGCTACCCGCTGGGTTTTCTCAGGCCTTTGAGAATGCCTATGGATCCGACGAGACCTCTTCATCGCCACTAACATTCGCGTGTACCGTGCATCTGTCCGGTCTGTCCTTCTCTACGGTTGTGAATGCTGGGCTTTGCGCGCGGGGGACGAGCAAAGACTGGAGGTATCTGATCACCACTGCTTGAGGACCATCCTTAGAGTGAAGTTCACCGATTTCGTCTCAAATGAGACAGTCCGCGCTCGCTGCAACAACATCGCAAGGATAACTCAGGCCATCCAAGAAAGACGACTGAGGTGGTTCGGGCATGTTCTTTGTCGTCCACCTCAGGAGCTCAGTGTTACTGCTCTCGATCCGGCACCGCTACCCCAGTAGAGGCGTCGAAGAGGAGGTCAGTTCAAAACCTGGCTCGACACAGTTCGTCAAGACATGGAGGTGGTTCTTGGACCTTCGGTACTCGGTCTACGTCGTTGGCGAAGGGAATGGGTTGAGCTGTCCAGATCTACTGCCGCGGATCGTTACGCGTGGAGAGGTACAGTTCGTGACATAGAGGGCATAGGCACTCGTAAAGATTCTACGACGAAAACCGGTAAGCTACTGTGCAGATTACGCCTAGGTACATCAATACTCCGAACTAATTCAAGGAATCTTTCCCGAGTAAAATCGCCTGTTGTTTTTCCTCGGGTATCGGATAAAAAGGGAGTGCTAGATGAAAAATTACGGATCTCGAGAGTAAAAAAAGTGCGGTACATTTTGCGCCAGAAGGCTCTCTCTGGCCGGTATGAGTCACCTCTGACGAGAATAATCACACAGATAGCTGCCGGTGCTGCAGATGAAAAATGGTACAAACGGGATTTTCATGAAGTCTCAGAGTACTCTATTATTCACGACTATTCTCGCGCTCTGAGGAGTTAGAAACAAAGTACACAGTCGATACAGAGAGAGTAAGATGAAATGTTATCTCCAAGACGTGGAGGCAGAGTAAATTAAACAGATGTAGGCTAAGCACTTCGCGTTAAGTCAAGGGGTACAAATGTAAGACAGCCCCTGATAACAGACAGGCAGGAACTCCTAAAAGAGAATAGTAACTTATCGCCGGATACGTCCAACGTAGCGCGGGTAGAATTTGGGATGCACATAGTTGTGAATTGTGCACTTACCCGTTTGTAAACATAGTACTGGAGTTCCTTGGCATCAAAGCTGTACATGCCTTCCTTCATATCCAAAGGAAACCGGTGCTTCTTGAAGACAGTAGAAAACTTTACCGTGGCCGAAGAGAATCTATACAAAAAACGAAGATCAGTAAAGGGTGAAAATAACAATAGAAGTATTTTGCCGATGCGCGGCCGTATCTCCAAAACGATAACGTGAAAATAGCAATTAGCCTTCTCATCGAATCCCAGTGATTAGTAATAAATCAATTCAGGTGCCAATCAGTAGTTAAACAGAACTCACTTTTGACGATTTAAAGAGGCCGACCGCTCGTTAAATAGACCGTTTCTCCACTCCAGATACTTGTAATCGTCACGAATAAGTCTTTCGCCCTCTAAGTCAATATTAGTGAGCTTTTCCGCAAGCTAGAAAAAGGAAAGATACATAATTTCATCTGACAGAAATAACGCTACAAAAGTAATCCGAGTTTTTCGAGGTCGAATGAGTTTTCGATAGAGCCCAAACGGTTAAATATTTTTAAAAAAAATGGTCAAATGTGCCAAAAAAAGTATTTTATCTAACATTGACGAATAAAAATTTTGTTGTTATGATAACTCGCCAGCATGTAGGCAATAACCAATTTTGTATGCGTGGTATGTTGTAACAGGAGGATAGGAAGCCAGTCAAAAGACTAAGCGACTTACGATCAGCAGGTCATTCTCATCGAATATGTTGGTTGAGGTGCGATCAACGACGAATATATGAGAATACCGCGAC
>CACRXP010000088.1:1569522-1581680 GCA_902702965.1 Spirometra erinaceieuropaei | reverse complement strand
CAGAACGTGATGGTTAAGCAGCTGAAAAGAAGTGCATTCAAGGACCAACACCCCGCCTTGTCTGAAGTATCATGGGATTACGTCGCAAAAGGGCACTTCAGAGTTTTAATTAGCATTTCATGAGTCTGTTCACTGACTGTAAGTTCAAATGAGTGCCGGGAGGAGACGTTTTACCCTCATGACCCGTGAGGTAGACGTTTTGATGCAGTCCCAGCTGATGCGTCACTGGAAGAGTGCAAGGTCATGCCAACCACAAACCTAGGGCTTGGAATCATACAACACACCGGCTTTTGCCTTTACATAGACGGCAACAAAAACCTTGGTCGGGTGTGGTTATGTAGCCCCACCTGAAGCACACAAACTCCACTCATCTCTGATACGGGACCGGTGGAAATAGGGGTTTTTATAGGTTGGACCAGGAACGCACAGGCGACGAGGTCAAGTAGTTGTATGCAGAAGAAAAGCCAATAGGAATGCGCGGTTGTACTTTGAATGATTGAGAAATAGTTGCGCTAACCCTTAACCCTAAGCCCTAACACTAACCCCTGACCATAGCCCTAGCCATAACCCCTAAAACTTAGCACCAACTCCAACAGTATTCTTTCCATCAGGTGGGGTTACCAAACCGCATCTTACTAAAACCCTTTAGAGACGCGAACTCCTCCTTGCCGTGGAGGGCCAACCGCGAAAATCGGCCGCTTATCCAAAAACTATAATCTCACTCTCAGACAGAAACATTTGCAAAAAGGCCCGAGAATACAAGTTGCCACGCCGTTCGGTACTTAGGAATGACGGCTAGTTCCTCAGTCGGAAGTGACAATGATTATCCTCATCAAGATGAGGCTGTGGACTGGACTTCTTTAGCCAGCCTTGAAACGATATATTTGACGAGTCAAATCCCCACTTAAAATATAAAAAGGGGATAGGGGAACTTTCACGGCTACTGTCTTCGTCGCTGTTTGACTGCAAAAAAATTAGCTGCGGGTGGTAGGAGGCGACTTGAATGCGACGAGAAGATGAGGAAGGCAAGGAGGAAAGCTATAGTGAGCGATGTAACGATGTAATGGTTGGGAGCAGCGCGCAAGGACTCAGGTTTCGCAATTCCCGAGGGATAGATGAGTCGGCATGACTTCCACGTGACTGTCCGAAGTGCTGCAAGTATGGTAGGTGTGCTATCTCGTGAAATGTTAATCAAAACTCCGAAATATGTTTTGGTTCGAAAATATTACTTAAGCAGGGTCGTGATGTTTATCATCAAGCATCATAATCCTAAGGTATTTTAGCCACATCAGGATGGCGGCTTTTGAATGAGCTCTTTTTCGGCCGTCTGTGAAAATGACCACTTAATAAGTATTAATTTTTTAAGTTGGCTTTTGATGACATTACAAATCCAAGTAGGTCATATAGAGAATGTGCGCAAAAATATTGTCTCTTGTACTCATTTGGTGGTAAATCACGTCTTTTCAGAATTTCTACTTGAATAGAAAGCATCTTCCGGTTCCTTAAAACTTTTTAAATTTCCAGATAATTTTTCGCCCCCTTGTAGTTACGTTTGCAGTCAAGGCTTCAAACTGCACAAAGTATCCATTCCATCAAAGGAATATCACACAGTTTTCTAGACTGCTACGAAAACGCCATAGAGCACTCACAAAACTAGGTTGCATGCTTTATAAGTGGCACTTATAGACGTGCCATTGCGATGTTGTATGAATGAACACTTAAAATTCTCAAAAGTCTCATAATTCAAAACTTTCTTAAAACCAGAAAATACTTTCCCTCAACCTAAACAATTGGATCAAGCGCAATTTTCTACCAAATAATTACAAGAGAAAATGTTTTTGTGCATGTTTTCTGTAAGATACAATTGAATTTATGAGGACATCAAAAGTCAACGAGAAAATATCGCACTACTTAAGTAGCCCTTTTTGGAGGGTACGGTTTCTTTCAGACGGCTGGAAAGAAGTTAATTCAAAATCCGGCATCGTGGTATGACTAAAAAAGCTTAGGATTGTGCTGTACGATAATTAACGTCACCATCCTATGTAAGTAGCGTTTCCGAACCGAAAAACATATTTCGGGATTTCGGTCAACATGTCGTGAGATAGCACAACTACTGTACATCTCTCTGTAGTTGTGGTGTTATGAGAACTAGAGGTTGGATTGGTCCTCGAGGTTGGGTTGAATAAGTGGAAATGGACAAGGTGGTGTGCAAACAGAGCGATTCGAACCGAAAAAGTACAGTATGTGGGCTAAGTCATGAAATATCAACCGAAATTCCGAAATGCGTTTTCGTTTCGAAAAGATTAATTAAGTAGGGTTGTAAAACTTATCACGGTGCAGCATACCTCAGATACCTCAGGATGCCGGCTTTAGAACGAACTTCCTTCCGGCTGCATGCGAAAACTATACTTTTTCAAAAAAGGACTACTTAATAAGTACGAATTTCCTCATTAATTTTCGATGTCCCTTAAAATTCACTTTTATTTCATGGAAAATATTCATTCTTATGCTCACTCAGTAGACAATTACGTCTTCCAATTTTATGCTCAAAGGAAGGGTATAATTCGGTTTTCAAAAGCATTTCCAATTCCTGAATAATTTTGAACCCGACCTGCCGTTACACGTGTAGTCAGGGTAGCCAAACTACAGGCCGTGCATTTTCCGCGTACGGAAAACGATGCATTTCTCTACGGTATTAAGAGGAGAACATATGGGGTTCAAAAATTTAGCAGTGGGTTTGAGCCATACTTTTAAATTTACAAGTGTCTAGTAGGATAACACACGACGGTTGTACGCGCGAGACTGTGGCCTCTCAAAGACCTGACTGGCTTAGAAAATGAGACCGGGATTTTGTCATCCACTGTGGAGTTTATCAAGATAGAAAAGGGAAAAGCCAGTGGGTTATGGCGGACATAGGACTCTGACCGTCGGTGAAACGGGCCCGCATACTTCGGACAAAACATAGAATGCGCAGTTCACTGCGTCTTTAGCGCACCTGACGAAGGCATACAGGATCTCGGAGTTCTTGCGCACACTGAGGAATTCACCTATGGTGCGCTTATCAAGCCGTGGGTTCTCAGACAGGAAGGCAGCCATCTGCAGGGGATCAAGTGGATCAGACAGAAGACCATGCCGTTGCAGATAGGCGATACCATCTCGGGGTTTGATGTTGAACCGATCGGAGCCGATCATTAACACCTGAGGGAGGAAAGTTAGAAAGGGAGTTTAATTCGTGTACGCAATCAAAAGCGGCACAGCAGTAGAAAAAAAACCGGGAAGCGGAGAGGGGGAGGACGAGTGAGTGGACCCACCTTCTTTTTAATTTTTATGGCGTTGAGTTGTTCCTGGGTTGGAATGAGTGCGGGATCAGTCCAGTGACGGTTAGGCCGTAATCTCTTCTGGAACGTTGAGCGAGGAAGGGTGGGCGGCTGTAGGTTGCGCAGGAAAGGGAAGGATAGGAAACTAATAAGATAACCAACATGCAAGCCTAAACTCGCTGTGGATGTACTTCAGTGGTTTAGAAAAGATGTTAAAGAAATACCTTGAAGGTGGACTACATGGAATGGGTAATATATTGCATACATATTACTGGGCCGAGATCGCACCAACTCACTAGCAATGACCTTCGCCACAACTCCACGCTGTAAGTTGTCACCAACATTTCGGGCGATTGCCCCCTCCCCCCTCCCCCGCTGGCGCCCTTCGAGGGAGATTCCCCCTCGTGTTAGGACAATGAATGACAGGACAATCAGAGCCCGTAAGTAACGCGGGTAGAGTAGGTCGATTTGTCACCCCGCTGACTGCACATTGGTGACACAATTGAAGAGAGTAATTTAGAGAACGGAGAGGAACGCACCTTAACGTTAACTCATGACATGTCAACCAAAATTTCGAAATGCGTTCTCGTTTCGAAAAGATTAATTAAGTAGTGTTGTAAAACTAATCATGATGCAGCATAAATCTATAATGATCCAGTTACCTCAGGGTGTCGGCCTTCGAAAGAACTTATTTTCGGCTGCATGCAAGATCTATACTCTGCAAAAGGACTACTTAAGTAACATGCGATTTCCTCATTGATTGTCGATGCCCTTGAAAATTCAATTATATTTCATGGAAAACATGCATAAAAATATTTATTATTTTACTTATTCGGTAGAAAATCACGTCTTCTTCCAATTTTATACTCGAAAGAAGGGTATTGTTTGCTTTCCAAACAGTTTCTAATGGTGAGATTTTTTAATACCGTTAAATGGCCGTTCATGAAACGGCATGTATCTGCATTTACGAATGTGGCTTGTAAAGTTAACAATATTGCACAAATCCACTGCTTAATTTAATGAACCTCATATGGTCTCCTCTTAACACCGTAGAGAAATGCATGGTTTTCCGTACACAGAAAATGTACAACTTGTAGTTTTGAAACCCTGAATGCAAGTGTAACAGCAGGTCGGATTCAAAATTATTCGGGAAATAGAAGTTTTTTAAAACCGAATTATACTCTTCTTTTGAGTATTAAATTGGAAGAAGACGTGATTTTCTACCGAATAAGTAAAAGAATGAATATTTTTATGCCTGTTTTCCATGAAATATAATTGAATTTTCAAAGGCATCGAAAATCAATGAGAAGATTGCATACTACTTAAGTAGTCATTTTTTGCAGAGTATAGATCTTGCATGCAGCCAAAAATAAGTTCTTTCGAAAGCCAACACCCCGAGGTAACTGGATCCTTATAGATTTATGCTGCATCATGATTAGTTTTACAACACTACTTAATTAATCTTTTCGAAACGAGAACGCATTTCGAAATTTTGGTTGACATTTCATGAGTTAGCACATCTACTGTAAGTAGCATGCACTTTTCTCCTTGATTTTCGATGCCCAACAAATTCAAATATATTTCACAGAAAACAAGCCTAAAAATATTCCATCTTTCGCTCATTCGGTAGACAATTGCGTCTTCTGCCAATTTTATACTAGAAGGAAGGGTATACTTTGGATTTCGAAAAATTTTCCGATTTTCAAATACTTTTGAACAGGACCTGCCGTTACACTTGCATTTAGGGTTTCCAAACTACAAGCCGTATATTTTCTGCGTACGGAAAACCATACATTTATCTTCGGTATCAAGAGGAGACTATATGGAGTTCATAAAATTTAGCAGTGGATTTGAGCCATATTGTTAACTTTACAAGCCACTTTGGCAAAAGCAGAGGCATGACGTTTTATGAACGGCCATTTCACGGTACTAAAAAATCTCACAAGTAGAAACTTTTTGAAAACCGAAGTAAACCCTTCATTTTAGCATAAAATTGACGGAAGACGTAATTTTCTACCGAGTGAGTAAAAGAATGAATATTTTTATTCATGTTTTCCATGAAATATAATTGAATTTTTAAGGGCATCGAAAATCCATGAGAAATATGCATGCTACTTATGCAGTCATTTTTAAAGAATATAGTTTTTGCATGCAGCCGGAAAGTTAACAATGTGGCTCAAATCCACTGCTACTTAAGTAGTTATTTTTTTATAGAGCCCGGTTTTTGCATACAGCCAAAAAGAAGTGCTTTCGAAAGCCGGCATTTCGAGGTAAAAAATATTGTAGAATTATGTTGCAGGCTGACTCGTTTTACAGTTCCACTTAATTAATCTTTTCGAAACGAGAACGCATTTCGGAATATCGATTGACATTTCATGAGCTAGCTCACCTACTGTAGTCATGCGAGGTTTTACTAACCCATCTGCCCAATACCTCCCAAAATAAATTTCGTCGTATGCAGACAACCAGGTTCTAGGGGAACGCACTAGCTCTGTGTGGCTGCGTTACTTTGCAGGAAAAAGAAACAAGCGTGGAGATGCAAAGGTGATCTGTTCTGCGAGGATGGGAAACAGACAGTTCGATCATCGATTCCGACGACATCCGCCGTGGGCGCAGGGACGGTAACTTCCGCGCCAGCTGCGGTGGCTGAGGACGGCTTAAAGGAATCACATTCGGATGAGAGTGGGAGGTCGTACAGCCTGTTTCTCACTGATTACCTGCGAACTCTCCGCCTCTGCAGCCAACGATTTGGCCTGTAGGCTGCTGTCGCCTGCACTGAGAGCACACTGGGCGTCAATGGCATTGATCACCGCGAGCAGAGCGTCGAGAGAGAGTACGTGAGTGCTCATCAGGCGGGCCATCGGGTAGGCGTTCTTCGTCAGCATGTCCGTAATGTCCTCGAAGAGGTTGGAGCAGTAGGGATCGCAGTCGTAGTTGACGTAGATCTCAGCAGCAAGGCCCGGCAGGAGGAAGAGTTGAGTCACCGCCTCCAGAGCAATCTCACGATGCTCGTAGGATATGCGATCGCTCTCAGAGGAGATGATGGCGATCAGACGTTGAAAGTAAACCTACACAGAGTATACAAGTGGAACGCTTGCGTGGCGCATAAAAAAGCTTGTACGATAAGTGTTTAAAGCCCCAAAATAACTCATAAAAATATGTCTGATAAAAAATACCCTTAGGCTGTGAGCGTTGACCACTTACTGGACTGAAAAGGTACATACAGTGAGTTGTAGCACTGATTAGCGTGCAGAATAATTCTACAATATTTCATTCATGCCAAGGTGCCGGACAGATACGATGCTCTATAAATTGACATTTCGCAGTCTTAGGATTTTAAAAAACCGAAATATATCATTCCTTTGAGCATGAAGCTTGAAAAAGGACGCACATTGCTACAAAATGAGTACAGGAGGGACTATTTTTGAGTGTCTTCTATAGAATATATGTCTCTCAATCGACGACTGTTTCGTTACCCGGCCCTTAAGGGTGACGGCTCAGGCTAACTGCAGGACTGCGTGTCGCTCTTCTGGGTCTAAAGGATTGTATGCGTCTCTCCTATGCCATGATTAGCAACACATAGTCCTCGCAGCCTGGTGTACGCTGACATTTCTCCGACATCTGGTTCCCTGCCAGTAGATGGGCTCGCGCTCCAGCAGGGTATACAGGTCGTGAGCGTGGATGTTCAGTCATTCTCCTTCTCACCTGACGCCCTCTCCGCATTGTTGTTGTTGGTCAAAATCTTGGTCATTTGATGTGTGGGCTAGGGGGTGTGAAGTGGATCGCCAAGGTGCGGGCTCGACCGCGCCACCCACCTGTGCTCTCCCACGTCTCCGGTCTTCTTGACTCTGTCTTTACACCGGGCCCAGGTGGGGAGTAGGAGAGACTACGGTAGATGTAGCGCAAGTCCACACTCACTATAAACTAATTCACGCGCAATTTATCGTGCCTGCTTCACCTTGCTGCGGAGCACACAGTGGATATCGTCGGATGTGACGGTCAAACTGTCATGTCATGGTTGAATCTATAAATGCGGTGAAAATCAATGGGGTACACATACTTATTAAGTAGTCATTTTACACTGAATGTGGCTGTTGTCGACGGTAGGAAAGAAGCGCATTCCAAATCCAGCATCAACGCGTGACTGGAATATCATCTTGAGACCGAGATGCACAATAATTGATAACTTCGATTAGATCGCAGTTGGTAGCCAGGCCCCGTATTACAGGTGACGGGGGGATGTTTATTGGGGCTAGTTTGTGGGGCTCCATAATCACATCTGACCCATTTGGCTTCCGTTTTACGTTTGAGGTTAGGATTAGGGTACCGGCTAATGGTTTCCAATTTTCGGGTTAGGGTTATACCTTTAGGCTTAGTATTTCGGGTTACAGTTAGGATTTGAGCGTACAAATAGGTTTCAGTATTACGGTTAGGTTTTTCGGTTACGGCTATGCCTAAGGGATACGGTTACGTTTACGATCTCGGTTAGGGTTGCCGTTAGGGATAACGGTTAACGTTTAAGGTTAAGATTAGGACTAAGGTCGGCGTCCGGTTCCCCTTTCCTATCTACCAACTGCGATCTAGCCGATACTTCAATCCCACTTAATCAATCCCCCCCTTAACCTAAAACACATCTTAGAATCTCGGTAAACACCTTCTTAGATTGGTCACTTAGTGTACATCTGAGGAAATGGGGTCTTACCTCCAACTGCAGCTTCAGGTGTCCCCGCAAGGCTTCAAAGAGGAGAAAGCAGACACGGACGGCGTGTGCAAAGAGCTGAATTCGTTCGCGATAGAGAAGCTAGATGAGGGGAGACTGCAGTGAGAGCAACCGAGACCTACCATCATCAGGTACTTGGTCATGTCAGTAGCGACAAGCTGCATGATTGAAGGACAACGGGGAATAAAATCAGCGCCTGTCTCCAGAGCCACAGTCAGGAGACTGAGAGAAACCTGAACAATCGGTTCGGGATGCTGCTCCGGATTGAGCAGGTCCGTCAAGACGGCGAAGAGGTCATGCACCGCACGCAGGGTGTAGGGGCGACAGCAACGGGACCCGACTGAAGTTGGGGCAGTCGCGTGGTGGTCCTCGGTTGAGGCTTCGGCTGTCACATCAGTCTCGGCGGGTGGCTCTCCAGCATCGAGCAAAGCGACTACGAGGGCGGGAAGGGGAATGTGAGCATAAGGAGGTAGTTGGAGGGAAAGGTTGAAAAGACAACGACACGCGAGTTGGTTCGCTCCAACCAACCATAGAAATCTATCTGCTTGAGCTAGATTATATAATCGGAGGTAGGGGATCGGTTACGCTGTCCTGCTCCCAAGTGTAAGCGCAATGTGGGCATTGCGAGTAAAGTAAACCTAAGAAGGATGCTAAAATCGCTAGTGGGAAGGTAGCCAGAGCTAAAACGGAAAAGGGCGACCTGATGTTTCGGTTTAGAGGTAGAGTTAGTTTTAGGGTCCGGGTTAGTGTCCCGCTGAGAATTGAGTAAAGGGTTAGGGTTGGCGTTAAGTTTAAAAGTTCCACTTAGAGCTGGGGCTTGGATTGCTGTTTAGGTTTACGTTTGGTTTTAAGGTTGAGGTTGGGGTTAGTGCTAGGGCAGGGTTACAGTTAGAATTATGTTAGGGGGCGCTCACCGATCGTTCATACGGAACTCACTCGTTCCGTTGTGCCTTAAGGGCTCTCTCTCAAGCCCAACCAGCAGCCGCACAGCGGCGCATGATATATAGGCAGAATAGTATTACCGACAAAGACAAGGGAGACTGGAATGGCCATTTCTGGCTTATTAGCCGTCGTCAGCCAGCCATACCCAAGCCCGAAGTGTGGAACACCCGAGCCTCGAACTCGCGACCTGTTGGTTTAGAAGTCAACGCCTCTACTCACCAGGCCACGAACCCGTTGCCCTGTCGGTTTTCGATCGGGAATATACAATGTTAGGGGGCGCTCACCGATCGTTCATACGGAACTCACTCGTTCCGTTCAGTTAGAACAGTTCAGTTAGAATTATGTTTAAGGCTAGGGTTTGGGATACGGCTAAGATTAGGGTCGGGGTTAGTATTTGAGCAGGAGCTACGGTTAGGCTTAGGGTCATGGCTAAGATTTGAGGTAAATGTAGGGCTAGGTTTAGTGTTAAGTTTAAGGTTAGCGTTAGGTTTTTAATTGCGTTAAGGATTAGGCTTACTTTTGAGGTCACGGTTAGGTTTACCGTTAGGTTTTGGGGCATTGCCGCCCCGCGTGTCCTGCCACCCAGGTCTTTTTCGAGGATTCTAGGCTTCCTTCAATATCGCGGCAGATTTGTCATACATCAAGCTGCCACCTTCCATTACAGCCTCGGCGACTTTTCCCACTAACGATTTTAGCATCCCCTTTCGGCTTACTTTACTTTCACTGCCCACATTGCGCTTACACTTGGGACCAGGACAGTGTAACGGACACTAGCCCGGAAAGTATTATCGATACAGGCTATAGGGATCGGAACGATCACTTCTGCCTTTACTGGCTTCGTCCGACAGCCAAACCAACTCCCAAGCCCCCTCTCCGTAGGCTAGAGAGGGCCTTCTGGAGGAGCATTAATCACTGATGTATTAAAGTCGGAATCTGCCACAACAAAGTACATCTCACTGCTCTCTGGCACCTACCGAGCAGCCATATTTTGGCCAGGAAAGTATTTTGCAAGTGCATGTGGATCGATGGTTTGCCGAACAATCTACTGAAGCATCCATAGATAATAGGTGGGGAAAGTAAGCGTCAAGATGGTTGCCCGCACGTATGGGAGGGGGACATTTACGACAGTAGAACGGATTCGTGGCTAAATGGCAGGGTATTTGACTCAATGTTTAAAGATCTCAAGTTTGAAAATCAGGTACTCCAAACCTGGATTTGAGTATGGTTGGCTGATCGGCCATAAAAGGCCGTTCCAGTCTCCCTTGCCTTGTTCAGTACTCCCTTCAGTATATATGTACTTGTTGTAGTTGGAATTTCGCTCGGCCCCATTCTGCCCACCCATCAGCTGGCCTGTTGGCGATAACGAACTTTGCAGTAGATGGTGCCCATCGATCGCGTTGTAGGGCCCACTCGTCCCCTTGTGCTTACATATATCAAGGTAATAATTTTCGAAATGATTAAGGAGAGAACTTGGGGTCAAGTGTCCCGAAAAGTCAATGAACGTTTGGGCTGATGACAGTCAAACTCCAACGCAATAACCATGTAGTACTAAAATAAGTACTACAAGTACTATAATTACCATGTAATAGAGGTTTTACACCATTGCCGATATGGGTACTAGCCGAAAGCATAGACTAGTGTTTCGCTGAGGTTCACATGTCTTACAGTTGTCATTCCTGGCGACGGTATAGAGAAGGACCCCATTTAACTGTCAGTAGACTGTGGATCGTGTCATATGGGGTTTTATCTTAGCATACGTTTGCAGGCTGTTGCAAAAATTACACTGACAACAGCGATTGCTTTCCATGATCTAACATCTTAACTCAAAATCCGTTATTTTGTGAAATTCGTTTTTGTTTGTTGTTTACTTACTACTCTTATTTCCGTGGTCGTACAAAAGCGTAGGATAAGACTTTCGACATAAATCCAGGTAATTTATGTGTCTTCTTTCATTTCGTCAGCTTACTGTCTATCGTGCTGCCCCATCCATAAAACCCCCTTTACCATAAATAACGTACGGCACGATCCACAATTTATTTAGACAAGTAGGGTCCTTCTCTATACCGTTTCCGTCATTCCCCTATGAAAAGAATGGCAAAGAAGAGGGAACGTGTGGATGGACCAAAAAGTCGGCAGGCATACAGTTCGGTCCAAAAATTCGCTTCCTTCTCTTCTTTGCCTTCTTCGGGGGGATACAAGTACCAACCACCTTTCCTCTCATCGATCGCGAGGATTGGGCTCCAGAACCCCCCGCGAAAAGTGACAGCCCGCGAAGTAAAGACACATGTTTTTATGGTTATTTCTATCCATTTAAAGCCGATATAAACTCTCCCACATTCTTGTAAACATTTCCCACACAGTTGTACAGCATAACAATTTGCACGGCGAGGCACAGTGATGCCGAATGAGCAAGAAGATACGTTGGCTAAGGCAAAGCGGAATCGAATGCTGCCCCCTCTTCTGGGCCAATCAGCGTCCGGGATGCTTAACCGCGTGCTCTGATTGGGGAGCTTCTCAGCCATCCGCCAATAACGCCCCGTATATGCAATCAAAAGGGTAAACCAACCGAGAAAACATGCACCAGAAATTAAAAAAAGTCTCTTTTCCGCTGCAGTCTATGATACATATTTAGATGTGCTTGCATACTAAACCCGCGATAGAGGGAACCCGCGAAGTTCGAAGCGCCATAGAAGCGGCCTTCCAAGTCGTGGGTTGACTCAACATCTAAACTCTGATGAGGACCTAATCAGAGAGTAGATAGGCTCTCCACCGGAATGCTGAGCCTTGTGCAGCTGATTGGTCCCAATGTGTCATGAGAACCTCCTGATTTATTGTCGCTAGTCTAACTGCCGACGATTAGCTTCTGCGGCAGTTGGGCGAAAAAGGACGGGCTCCAAGAGCCCGACCACTTTCCTCGACAGCCTGGTCTCGATCTAAAGCCCCGGAGAGGCATCAAATCGAGGACGATTGGGTGAGGCCAGCCCTGAAGCTCAATCTAAGGCAGGCAGCTTAATCGGCCCTAACGTAAGAAAAAAGTCACTCATGGTTTCGTAAAATGACAAGGAAGTAATTCCTCTTTCGTGCGTGTGAGAGGGAGAAAAAAATTACCCGGACTCCTACGGACTTCATCCGGTGCTCTGGACGGCGAAGAATCAGTCTCAGGACTCTGAAGAGGAAAG
>CACRXP010000088.1:1550630-1564189 GCA_902702965.1 Spirometra erinaceieuropaei | reverse complement strand
GTAATCAGAAGCGACACTTCCGACTTCAGCATGCTCAGGGCGTTGGCCGGGGCCATTTTTCACTGTATGGAGGGACTCAGGCTCGCACGGTCAACTGTCAAAAGGCAATGAACTCTGGCAAATAAACCTCCTATTCAGGTCCAAATCGGTTTTGCGTTAGGTTACACAATTAGTAGAAAGATTTGCCCAGAACAATGTTCGGGTAGGATATTAACTTAAAAGGATGACTTGTAGGGGCAATAAATTAGGTCGTGACCCAATTGAATGTCACAGTGGAGAGCACGTCAAAACGCCCAACCGCCCGAGAGACGATTTACCCGCCAAGTCGTCGTTGACAGTATTCGAGTCTGGAGTTTAACCGCTAGTTAAAATTCTACTCATGGAAGTTCACTGGTGGAAGGAACAATGGAAGGCTTAGGGGGAGGCGTTAAGTAGAAACCGCTAATAATGGGTTGGATATGAAGTCCCATGTTAAGATACCGAGTCAGCAGTCAACACGGTCTGGGCGAGCGCAAACCACTTAGAAGAGCAGCGGACTGCGCTACGGCAGTCATGCCGATGACCTCGTAAAACATTTCGCCAACATCTCACTATCAAAGACAGCTAGATGCGCACGTCTACCATCTTTGGATCCTAAGTTCCCAGTCAAGGACAGAAAACTCTCACTTTCGGGAAGACTCATCATCGATACACCGACTACTGTCTTATTCGATGCGCACTTATTCCGCTAAACTATGTCACACAAGTTGCCTAATCCCCTCGCGCACGATCAGGACTGGGCTAAATTAATCAGTAAAATACGTTTCACTCGTTGGTTTTTGAAGTGCATCTATGATTCACGTTACAACTGTTCTTTGCGATAATGAAATGTTCTATGACAATTTATCTCATGTTCGTAAACTGCTAGTTAGTTCGGTTAGGAAGTGATAGCTGAAGAACACTCGTGGTACAAAATACCTTGGCTTAAAACTCGCCACGTGTTGAGAAAATCTTCAGACGGAAGTTATGCTTTTCAAATTATGTTTTCCGCAGGCGCCAAGATTTTTTCCGATACAGAACTTAAGAACGTGATGAAACATGGCAAACGTCTGAAACCAGGGAAGGGAAGTTCAGAAAGCAGATACAAATTGCTGGGACGCAGGTAATATTCCACATATTTCATTGAAAGGAATGTCGGAAAGATGTCTGCGGCCCGACCCGCCTACATATCCTAGATTGAACAAGTTTAAACAACTAAAACGGTTCGCGGGAAACGTTCGTATTGACTAAAAAAGTAGACGTAGGTAATTTTGGTATAAGCCTCAATGCAATGATGTTGCATTTACGATGTCCGAAAGTGTAGAGAACAATGTCGTCAATGTTTTCCGTCGTCGTGTGGGAATGGGGCCAACTTGCAATAGAAGGCATACGTAGTGTTTAAAATTAAGTTTACGTGGTGTAAAATTAAAATGTACTCAAAATGGGTCTACTGATGCTCAAGGTGCTATGGGATGCGCTATCTTTGCAGCAGCGATTAAAGAGTTCTTAAAAGACTTCCGCAGCAGCAACGTCAGACTTTTTCCGATAAAAACGAACTCACAAACGTTTGCTTCCATTAGAAAGTTCCTCATTTCAAAAAGAAACTTAAATAACCCTAATACCCAAAATATTAGCTTAAAACCTATTTCTAATCTGATACATCCGCACACTTTCGTTGAAGAAAAACAAAAGACAGTTTTTGCACTGCTGCAGGTACTAACAAGAGTGTTAGGAGATCCAATGAAGCCGCATTTGATTCGTTGAAAATTAACGCGAGAATAGAAATTTATGTGCTTGTCTTGAAGACTGTCTGTCTTATATAGCAAGACGGTTGTAAAAAAATTATCTACCTATCGTGCTGCCGAAAATAAAGTTCACAGTCGGCAAATTTGTGCACGGCCAACAAGCTTATAACTTAACCATAAGAGGCTTTCGATTATGACGATAAAAAATTATTGGCGAAGAATAAATGAGCAGCACAAGTAAGGAGATCTCGGGCTTAAGTTCCTTAAGATTCTAAAATTTCCTCACAGAACTTAATATTTGTAAAGTGCGAGGAAATAAAGTGATTACGCTGCCAAAAGCAAAGAGCTTCCTAGGGTAAGGGAATACCATACTAATAGCACAGGTACTAGTCAAAGGCCCATACACGCGTGTTTCGCCGATATTCTGCCGCTACATGACACAGTTGCGAAGGGTTCAGCACATTAGTGGGTCCCCAAATATTCCCCGTCTGATTTCTGGTAGATACGCCAATTTATAAATTTTTGCTTTTTAATTTCTTTACAAATTAACTGAGAACTTAGAGTAGATCAGTATATTTAAGGCTTATGGGCTAGACCGACGTTTCTGTGCATTAATATTTGGTCCGAGGTCCATCAGCCACAGCGGGTAACCGCCTAGTATTCATTAACTTCCGACAGGCAGCTAGTAGTATATTTGGGGGTAAGTAATACCACACCAACAGCACAGGTACTGGGTGATGAACTTCGGCCCAATTACTAATAAATAAAAATTTCAGTTTGAGCCTATACACCTAGAATAAACTGGTCTACTCCAAGTCCGAAGTAGATTTCTGAGGAAATTAAAAGGCAGCAAAGAGCCCATTTCGTCTAGCGTTTGGTTCGACATTTTACTGTCTGGAAAAATGTGTTGTTGTTTTGGAAGCAAAGTTCTTTGTTTTTTCCATAAATTTGACACCGATTACCGTATTCCTAAACAATACGCAGAAAAGCAAAAGTCAATACTTTTATCTCTGTAAAAAGTGAAGCTGGAATGATCGGGGAAAAATTTCAGTTGACTTTCGGCAATGCTGGGTACGAAAACAGTACACCCGGAAAATCGTGGGTCGCAATAATTCTAGATAGTCACCGCCAAATGTGCATGATAATTCGTTCATTGCAAAATATGAAAATCAATGTTATTCCGGATAGGGTGTCGTAATGACCTAACCGTGGATTTGGTTACCGTATTCCAAACCTCTATAGCATATACTTCGCGGATGCGCACATCCGATAGCAAGACAAATTTGTCTGTCTCCGGTTGTCTGGAATTTAAAGTCAAGACCATCGGAGACAGACATGGTGGCAAATAGGGAAAATGATCACCAAAAGAATAGAGGAAGGAGTACGCAGAAAACAACTTAAACTTCCTAAAATAACACGAAAAATGGGGTAGAGAAGAGGGAAAACCTAGCATATGTTCAAGGATCCCACAAAGCAACAAACAGCTTCGCAGTGTTCGGCCGAACGCACCTTAGAGGAGTCAGAAAGCAGGCATTTTAGCAAAAATACGAAATCGCTTATTGATTTTGTTCGGAAAATAGGTTAAACAAATAAAATATAATGGGAGAACGGCAAAAATACCCGCCACGTACGGAAGTCACCAGTCAGCACAAATGGGCTAAATTACGAGGATGGAGTTGAGGATTAAGCTCAAAAGTGCAGGTCAGTTTCTTGACGTCTCCAAATTGGAAGCAGGGATTCGGTTTATCCTGGTAGTAGCGGATCTCTCAATGTAGTTGTGTGGGTAAGCACACATATGAGAGGAAAATTAAGCATTAGTTGAATCAATTGAAGCCAAACAAGGCATTTCAGAAGGATCGTTGGTGCTCTCTTTGGGACCCACCGTTTGAAATTATAGGTTTCATGCGTCGATATATATTTCGTTTCTCACAAAAGGATGGTGACTCCAGTGTGGATCCACACTTTCACAAGGACTTGCCAGTTTTACTGACATCCGGCATATAGAGAAAAAGGCGAAAAACAAGAATCTATAGACTTGTGGAAGGCTTTGTGGGCAGGGATGTATGTATCCAGAAGTCAATGCTGCTTAGGATGACAAATGACGCCACAAAGTTTATGATATCACAGTTACCGTAGCAAAATTAAATTGGCGGGATCTTTCAGGAAATGAATGAATGTCACATACAACGTCTCTTCCCTGCCAACACATGGCCTCTTCATAAGATGGCGCTACGACTGCTTTGGCGTGGCCTTGGTCTAGCCAACTTATTAGCATTTTTCCGGATTTTTTTAAGCAACAACTCCACGTGTCATGTTATGGATTAAGTCGCTAAAATAAACGGTTTGAAAACCATAATGCGTCACATTACCTCGAGAAAACTGTCCTCGTAGTCAAAATATTCGGCAATGTTGGCACCCCTGGATGCTTAAATAAACACCCTTGGTTAAGTGGAACAACCTGCTGTTTTCTGTCGATAGCTGATATCGACAGTAGTGTTGCACTCTGGTTGTATATTGTCATCCAGTTTAACGCCCGCAAAGGGCTTTTCATGTTTTAGTACGCAAGCTCATTCTTTTTGATGCTTAATATTACTGTCTGCATTAATTACTGTTATTACTTAATAATTTTAAGCCGTACGAGGTGCACATAGTTCAGTACATATAAGAGTGACAGGCATAGCCTCTGAAACCCCCTATTTACAGACATAGACTGAACAAACACACATATTTTTACGTAGATATACGGGTACATCTTTTTAGTTCGTATCAAACAATTACATGGCCATCACATAAAACGCCATCAAATCTTCTTTTAAATGTCCCAACTATTTCCGCCAAAGCAACTTAGTCGGATAGTTTGTTCTAATCGTCCATCACTCGGTGGAAGAAAAAATTTGTCCGCACTTCAAGCTGGCGTATATCATCTTCAAATTATACCTATGATCTCGGAGATTGGTCCTTTGTTCCATTTCAAAGTATCTTGCCAATTTTAGTGCACAATCTGCTCCTCTGATAAATATGAAGACCATAATCATACCACCTCTGTATTGCCTATAATGGAGGGGAAAAATTTCAGCCTTTCTAATCCTACTTGTCGAAGGATAGCATTCTCAGCGCTCTATCCGTTCAGCCTGTATTTGTACCCATTATATGTTCTTCTTGATTGTCAATGAGAGGTTATTACGTAGAGTACGTACTGTTGATTTTCAGTGTGCAACATTTAAAATCTCATTGAACGTCCGAAGCAGGCGTGGCATGTAGAAACTGAGGATCCTGAGGCCCTCATTCCCTCCTCGTCGTACGTGACAGAACAGTCTCTGGAGTGTGGATTGCTCCAACTAACCCCAGAAGTTTCGAATGGGAGGCATTTAATAATAATAATAATAATTTTATTTAATACCGGATTACAGGCATTTTCAGGAAAGCGTCAAACACGAATCCGGCCAGCAGTGAAAAAAAATCCTGTCGAAAAGGAATATAATTAAAGTTGATGGTGGTTTTAATGCTTTGGAGGGTTCGGGAGAAAAAAGTGCTGTCCGCAAAATGCGACCGTCAAGAAGGGATGGGTCGCACTGTATCGGATATTATCAGTAGCCAAGAAGTTGAGACTGGTCTAAACAGAAGCGACGACGAATAGCTGCCGCTGTTGGCTAAAGAAATTGTCCCTGATGAGACCGGCCATAGATATAAGAGATCGCAAACGCAATCGCTAATGTACGGTCGATCAGTGGATTCAACATCCAAAATTTGCGGGATCGGCTGGATACCAATTAAACATAACCGACTATTGATTAATTCCAGTAGGCATGTTTGTTTAAAATATTGTCGTTTTAATTGTTGCGCACTGTATTCACGCTGTGGCAGCTTTTCTGAATGCAAAAGTCAGGTAATAGTTCCCTTAAATAAAGAATAATTTTGATTAGTTTTTACATTCCTGGGTAGTTTATTCCAAATAGCATTAGCATTTACAGAAAAGAGTCGACGATATTTAACAGTATGTGCCAGAGGAAGATATAAAAAGATCTCACGGTTACTGTTACGTCGGGGGTGGACATGGTGTCTTAAAAAGGTGAGCGGGTTAAATGTGTGATTATATAAGAGTTTAAATAGCAAAAATAGTCCCTTTTGTAATCTACGGAACCATAAAGGATCAAGGCCCGTAAGCCGGCAATGTTCTTGGTAAGACAAATGTCCGTGTTCCGGGATTAAAATTCTCTTGGTAAAAATTTTTTGAAAGGATTATATTTTCTTCCACTCAGTGGCACGAATGAGGCTAAATAAAAGCGATCAGTATTCCTGGCCAGGTCTAACGTACATGTTATAAAGGCGCATTCTAATGTCCCTAGTTTTGAAGTGTCGGAGGAAAAGCCCGTTCGCTCTACGTGCTTTGGATACCATCAAGGCAAAGTGCTCCGAGAGATTGGGACTCTTGGAGTATGATACGCCCAGATCCTTAATAACCCCAGGCACATTTATGGCATGAACTTCAATACTTAGTTGAAGTTAGCGGTCGTCGCCAACTACCAGGACTAAGAACTTATGCCAAGAAAGATAGAGGCGCCATGTGCGGCACCACTGGGCGAAAGCCTGTAGATCGCTCTTTAGGAGCTCAAGCACGATGTCACGATCTGCCGCCTCATATCGATATGCAACTTTAAGATCAGCGGCATACATGAAAGGCTTACCATTGTGAAATAAATCGGGTACATCATTAACAAAAAGGCAAAATAAGAGCGGAACGAGTGCACTACCTTGAATGACTCCACCCCTCACACGTGTGGGGTTGGAGACAGTATTGGAAACCTAGACGCGTTGTGTACGATCGCCCAGGTAGAAAGATATAAAATTCGAAAGTTTTTAACCTATTCCGAAAGAGGACAGTTTCAAGAGAAGAAGAAGCATGGTCAACAGGATAAAAAGCCTTAGTGAAATCAAAATATACTGTGTAAAGTACAAGACCATTGTCCCCAGATTGGAGAACACAGTCAAAGAAAGAGAGATGACAGGTGTCACAAGATCGAGCCTTGAGGGTCCATGCTGAGCTGCACTCAGTAGGTTATTCACTGTTAAGAGACACATCATTTTATCTTTGATCAATGTCTCTAGGAACTTCGAAACTGCGGGGAGGGTGTTTATTGGCCGAAATTCATTAAATGACGTGGATTTGCCGTGCTTAGGAATGGGCAAAATGTGTGATTCCTTCCACAAAGTAGAATAAGTTTCACTTTCAAGGGCAGGATTAAATATCTTGCATCAGTTGGATGTAAAATCGCATTTGCATTGGCTTTTAAAATGCTCACTGGGACACTATCAGGGCCTGGACTATAAGATTGACGAAAACGCCGAATCGCAACAGTTACATCCCACAGAGTAAAAGTTATAGTTTCTAGAACTGCTCCGGTCAATGTCTGGATGGTCGGAAGCGGGGTGGTCGAGAATTCAATAAACTTTTTAAACAGGAAATCAGTGAGGCTATCAGCGATTAACTGGGCATCAACTATGGGATTTCCGAGAGCGTCTCGGAGGATGGGATGCTGCGTCTTTCGGTGAGTTCGTATTTTCTAGAGAAAAGTTTCGAGACATTTAACGAATGATTTTTGCTAAACTGGACCCCTTGGTCTGGCTGTTTTTCTTCAGAGAATCTCTTAGCCCGCTCAAAAATATCACGAATCAAGGGCAGGACAGAAGCGTCGTGCTAAAGATAGAATCGACGATAGAGTCTGCGCAATCTGCGACGAAAGGTTAAGGGTAGTGAAACCTCATCCCCAACATTAATTAGTTTCTTACAGTGAACAAAACGAGGAATAAACGGATCCAAAATTTGGTACAGTTGCGGAATGCAAAAATTTACATCCGAACTAAGGAAGAAATCGGTCTAGTCGTAGGAATTAAGGTTTTAAAATAATTAGGTTGAGCGAGTTGGTCGGAAATTGTGAAAAATTTATACTTTTGGGGACAACGTTTTGTCAGCCTCGAGTTCCAACGTTGAAACAAGTATGTCATGGTCTGAGCCCCCGAGTGGGCCTAGGGATGACACTGACGACGGCATGCAGTCTCTACAAAAAATTAGGTCACGTAGGCTTGATCATCGGGTGGGAAAATCGACAACCTAAGTCCACATCCCAACATCCACAGCCTCAAGAAAGTCTTCGAACCTTCTGGACCCTGAAAACGGAGACCAGCGGACTTCGGAAATATTAAAGTCACCCGCGACCAATTGATGCTTAAAGCTTGAGTCGGCCGCAGCAGGAAATGCCTGTAGGAATAAACGATCAAAATTTTCGTTGGTGTTGGGAGGGCGATAGACACAGCGAACGAGTAAGGAGAACTTATATTTTAGTGTAACTTGGAGCCAACAACTGCCTTCTATTGCGGAAAAATGCGGGAGGTCCAGCGGCAAAAATGTGTTTGCTTAATGTAGACGTAACTGCCCTTACCACGGCTGTCTGGACGATCCTTTCGAATGCAGTTATGGCCTAGAAGAGTGAGTTCGGAGTCAGCTTCGGAGGTTGCTGCCCACGTCTCAGTTACTAAAACAGTATCGGGACACTAGACGTACACCAGAGTCTGAAGCAAAGGCATCTTATTAAGCAAGAATCTGGCATTTAAGACAAAAAGTTTGAAAGGAAAGGCTGTTTGTTTTGAGGGAGGTGGGCTACGTCGTCCAGTGCTTGGCTGCCCACGGAGCAAACGGTCCGGATGTACACATCAGGTTCTGCAAAACATTTTGTGACATCAAAAGATTCTCACGTGGATGAAAAGGGGTAGGACTTGGGGGAGAAAATGACGGGCAGGTAAACTGGTAACCATTGTTAGGTAACTCATTTTCAGCTGCAAATCCGCGGGCCAGATACTGCAACACATTCCTGCCGGAACGAAAATGAGGATCGGCTGAGTTGACTGATCCATTATGGACATTGGCATGAGGAATACATTGGTAAAACGGCCGTTGTGGAAACAAGTTAGGGAGTGGGGGTAGCATTGTTTCCATTGTAGCAAGAGTTCTATTAAATAGCGGAAAAATCGGCATATTCGGCCTAGCTGCCTCGATATGAGGGCCGGGGGCAGTTGGAAACACGCTACGTTTTGCTTCGAGGTGTTGAAAGCGATGTTAGCCGATTTTGGAGAGAAAGATTTTATAATGGAGCTGGATTTATTGAGTGTCCGCTTGAGTGAGACAACAATTGGATTTGCCTTTGACTTAGGCACATGTTTAGGCTTGCTATGGGTGGCTGAGGGAGTCGATAGAAGAGTGTTTATACCAGGCGTGCTGGTGTTTTTAAAGATCTCATCATTAAGAATAGTAGAATTCCCTACCGAATTCATTATACCGTGACGTGCAGAGGCCTCAGATGGTGTTGTAAAAGACTTGTTCATACTGGCAAGAGGTGTCATTATCTCGGTGTTGGTTTTTGACAATTCCAATTTGTTCAGTTTTCGCTGAAGGGGTGTGACGTCTGGCGAAATTTAGCAGTGTCATGTACGTCAGGATTCTCTAGTTATCAACCTCCTCGACAAGATAAAATCGACTTCTATAAAGGAGAACAAGGTAACTTGCGTCGGCGCTTTACGGCTGAGCAAGCGCAGTCGCTTAGCTTGCGTGACACCGAAACGCAGTGAATAGCAAATACTTCTGTTATTTTACCACATATCTAGAAAGACATAGTCCGACACGAAGACACTAAAAAGGCACGTCATAAAATACGATTACTTTGCCAGAGAGTCTAGCAAAACTGGAAAAAATTATACCCAGTAATTAAAGTCGACTTTTTAAAGGGAGTCAATTAAAAAAACAGGCATTAATTGCCTAAGAATATCATTTTATGTGTATAAGCTGGTAAAATGTGTACAAATTGTAGATGTAACGGAAGGCCGGAAGCAAGCTGGAGAGTTGCAATGGTTTTGCTTGAGGGCGATGATTCCGTTGTCCACAATAAAGACATTATTTTAGATTTTGCATCCATACCACCCGGAGGTTCCCAAGGACACTACCACAGACGCCCCGACATGGACTTGAAAAATACCTCATTAACGGAACTATGTCCGTCTGGGCCTCGAGCGTGGTCTGCTCGATGAGATCCGCCGGGGACAGTTAACAAGAATTCCTGAAATGCGTTTTCAATCGCACGTCGACAGAAGGAATATATTAAAAGGGTCCGGTCAATGTCTGTGGTCAGTCCTCGCCCCTATCAACCATTCGGTGGCTGGGCGATCCTTCAACATTGGAGTCGTCGCCGGTTTTGGCAAATTCGAGCCCTTGGATGACTTTTTCGAAGACTGAATTGCTTAGGTGAAAGACATTTTTGCCGGTTGTCTGCGGGTTCCACATAGGAAAGAGATATTTATCAACAAAAAATGTTCAGCGTCTTCTTCCTTTAACTATTTACTCCGTGTGCGGTTTCACAGGTGCCCAGAGAACTCTGGAAAAGTAATCGTATTTATAATCCATAGACGTCTTTTTAACGGCCTTCGGTGTGTACATTGTAGTTTAAAGACTAAACACCCACTTGATGAGACCATTTTGAGATGTGACGCCTCCTTAAGTTATTCCATTGTGGGGTTAGACTTTTGTGTCTACGGGTTTGGCTAGGTTAGTCGATAAAATATGGCACACTTACTGACGTTATGCCCCCAAAACAAACTACCTCTCCAGTACTACACCCAACCAGGGTTTTTTTCCGTGCTACTTTTGTCAAACGGCAGCAATCTAATGGTACCCTCAGTGGTCCCGCCACTTATTCCCCTTGATGGCGTAATGGTTTACACTCTGCACATTCTTTCATTTGAAACATCGTACTCTGCAGTCCGTGTGTTCTGAGAGAGAGAATAGTGAACCTTATACCGGTCCCTGTTAGTTTTGCCTTATGATCACCAGCACAAATAACTTAGAAACTGTCGATGGCGACCTTATGGATCTGTTTGAAGAAATTACTCGACATCTAAATCTGCTTAAGTTTTTAAGCGGCTATTGGTGTCGTACAGCATTGAATGCACTTTGGAAGTCAATCAAAGTGATACGGACGAGGTGCCGACCATAGGCGGGGCACGTTCGTTGCGTAGGAGATGCATGCTGGGAAGCGTGATTAGAGTTAGATAACTGCCTAGGGATCTTCAGGAATTTCCTCAGACCGTTCCCCAATATGTTGTTGTAGAGGATGCATCCCATTTTTACAAGTGTGCTTTTTCCAATGCCTGACTATTGCTGTCTTATTACGGCGTTCTGTAAGGTAGCTTTCAACCAAATAGAAGAATTAGTAAGTCGAATGAGATTTAGGGGAAAATCGACAGGGGTTCAGAAAGTTCGCATTCAAGATCCTCGAGAAGCGAAAATGGATTTTTTTCATGACCTGAAGATATCGTGTAGCGCCAAAAGACGTTTTGATTAGCAAACACGGCGTAGCGTGGGGTGCTGAAGGTAGTTCGTGACTTGAAATGAGCTGTTCGAGGCAGTTAGATGCATACCACTCTCAACAAGCAAGAAGAAAGAAGAGATAAACAGTTAGAAGTTGTATATTAGGGGAAAGAAGATCAGTTTATAGGAAGACTGTCTTCCAGCTTTCTCGGTGTCTAGCAGAGAGTTCAAGCGTGAAAAAGTCAAAATGAACGCAAAAATTTATACGGTTAAAACGCACCTTTCGAGCACGGTCTCATTATCCAAAATTATCTTCTTCACACAAAGCGGGATTATGCGACTCTCCGGTTGTTGTCGAAGGCTGCTTGCCTTTTTGGCTCTTAAATGAAATGTCATTGGCCTTTTCAGCCGTTACTATTCTTTACAGGTCTTAGCACTTATACTAGCGTTCCTGTGCACATTCGACTGCAAGATGATGGTCTGGAGATAGCAAACAATCCAAAGAAAAGGGACAGCATAAAAGAATGAGGAGGTTCCTGGGCGCTTACGAAAAGTGCGCTCCTTATAGACACGGGAAGACGCGAAATGTGGTCATGTTAACTGATCGACACAGCGCTATCGTTTTGACTCAAATTTCTGTCAAGAGATGGTGGACCGCAGGAAACCGTTGGCTTTCTTCAGCGCTCCTGGGGAACCAGAACTTGGCGGTTTTACCTGATGAACCCACATAAATTGCCGTTTCAAGGGATTGTTTTTCCAGATGAACTTGCTGCCTTTAGGTCGCAAGTTAGTCGGCCAGTCCGATTACAGGGAAGAAAATGTTAATCTCGTTTTGCCCTGAGACTCCAATCTGTTGAACTCGCAGGAGGTCACAAGACGACGAGGTCTAGCCACCTGAAGGAGGTGCGTGTACGAGGGGGTGAGGCAGATTCAATGCAAGCCTGACTCCCTGTAAGCCAATTCCCGCGGAAGTCGCGGTTGCGGCCACCTTGTGAGGTAGTGATGGACCTCCTTGGACACCGTTAGGTTGTAAAACCCCTGTGGGCATATAATTAATAACAAACTACTTAATTTGTCTTAGTAGGCCTTTTGGTGTACATTTTCATAGCTGGGGGAAATCACGCGTTATGCGTCACCGCATGCAGCGAGTTGCTTTATTGTGACTGTTGCGGCTCAAGAAATGGTCTTGTTATTGCTAAGAGTCGAAGTGATGAAAATAACTTGCGCGTCTGGTGAATTAGTGCATCCGGGAGGGAAGGAGGGGTGGTTAAGACCACGCGGTACCAATGCTATCGGATGATTGGGTTGTCTGCCTGATCGATCTCTGCTTTGTTTTGGTTTTTTCCGTCGTGACCTCCCTCTCCACATCATTGCGGCGCGGCAACTCTCAAACATGCACTAAGAACACATCCTGAAAGGACCGAATTGCCAAGCAGAATAATAAAACTAAGATAACCACAAAACAAAAGTTTTCTTGATGTACTTTCTCCCGAATCGTTGACCAACACACAATCAAAACCCAGCGACCGTGCTGTCACTTTGTACTTAATAGGCACGGCAATCCCAAAATTCACTCGCTAGAACAGGCGGTATGACACTGGAGGCGACAAAAGACCGAAGTATCAAACAAATGCCCCGTATGCCTAAAAGTCTCAAAGCGATTGCTGATAGAAGCGAACAGGCGAGTCCCAGGTAGCAGTTCAGAAGATGAAGATGCGATCACTGGGACAAGAAGTTTATTTGCCTGACGTTTCGGATTCTCACTCGAACCCATATGCGCAGATTCGATTTCTGCACAGGTGTCTCGACAACAATGTGCTGCCGAAGTGCGTTTCATACAAACCTCCGGTCAACACAGAGCTGGCGAGACGCGCAGTACTTCAGCACGGCCGACGAATGATCCGAGTGCTCCTTCAAGACTATCACTCACGGATTCGCAAATACCGTCAGAGGATTGACCAAGAGAAAGCAAGGTGCTGCGAGTTCATGGGCGAGGACGGCATAAAGCTGCTTCAGCAGAGGCTGGCCGAACGAACCCGCGAACATAAAGCAACGCGAGAAGCAGCCCTAGAGAGCAAATTTCGTAAGCTGCCTGCTCCAATGTCATCCAAGAACGACAAACTGGTGCACAACTTGTCGTCAAAGGAGCTGACGGAGGAACAAATGCAGGTTTTACGGCATGAGGCCTCATTCAACACAGCCGATGCCAAACCTGCCAACATGATCGCAGCAGTGGAATCAATCCTCAGCCAGACGGGAGCGACAGACGAAACGAAGAACCTCATTCGACACCAAGTGTCCACCCTCCTCATGGCTCATAGGCCGCGCGATGTGCTTTCCAAGGTCGAGCGCGATGCACTTAAGGAACTCAGGGCCGACAACGACCTCGTTATCGTGCCTGCGGACAAGGGGCGTTCAACGGTCGTATTGGACAGGACAGACTA
>CACRXP010000088.1:1530650-1548871 GCA_902702965.1 Spirometra erinaceieuropaei | reverse complement strand
ATCGCGGCAATTAACAACTCGGACTCGGACCGCCAAGCCACCGCCGCATCAATTACGACCCCAGCGGCGATTGTGAGAACTGTTAATTGCAGTGCGCATACGGTCCCACGGCAGCCACGTGCTATAAATACTGCACTCCTGGAGCCACCTTCACCTCTATCTGCGAATGTCTCTGATGATGGGTTCGAGTGAGAATCCGAAACGTCAGGCAAATAAACTTCTTGTCCCAGTGATCGCATCTTCATCTTCTGAGTCTCAAAGCGGATAAAAATATGGCCACCCAGACTGCTGAAAAGGGCCTATCAGTAGAGAGTTCTCGAAATACCTGGCAACCTGAGCGGAGACGAGAGTCTGGTCAAAGATCAAGCCTTGCCACGATAAGTCAGTACTACATTTAAGGACAATTCGAAACTAGCGAAGCAGTATTTTAGTCAATCGGACCCTCTGAAACCTTTTACACTCTGACTAAGTTTCTTAAGGCCAACATTTCGCTCATGACAGTTGCCTCGCAAGGATCAAGTATATGCGCGGGGTGAGGATGTACCAGCTGTTGTTTAACAAATCCACAAACGTCTAACGCTCCCGATCTACTGGCAGACGCATGTACTCCACGTATCATCATGTGAAGTATTTTTTTATTGCCCGATTGCTCTCCGTCCCGGAAAATTTTTAAACTAACTTTTCCTTCTACTAAAGTATTACGTGTGGGGAGTGCAGAACAATGGACAGATGTAGACACTTCAGCAACATGGGCTCCTCGGGGCGGTACAGTTAAGCGAATGCCATCCTGCCAACGAAAGACCAACAAAAAACTCTGCAGAACAACACCTTCCTTGAAAACTACAGTAGGTGGTTCTCCATAGTTTTTCCATATCCCGCGCACATACTTAACCCTTGGCACTGTCTCTTTACCTAGGCTACAGAGTGATACAACGAATGTTTAGTAGCCTTAAATTCCCAGATAGAAATCCATCTACAACAGCTGTCCCCGCGGGTCATTTTCTCGAAGGTCTTAAAGGTCGCATGTTGAGACTGGATGGGATAACTGTGTCACTCGGTGATACCTATACTACCACTTCCGTGCCCCCTAAACTGGTATTGGTATCGCCTGCAGTTGAATTCACGCCCAGTGCTATAACGAAAAAGATAATGATTTGGAGAGCCAATGCCTTACCCAGCTTTTACGATAGTTCCTAACGACCTTCCGTGGTTTACTTTGCCTGATGTGTGGGTCGTTTAAAGGCGGCCCGCTACTCTTTAATATAATCGCAGAAATGCCCCACCCAATAACTAGAACATTTAATTCATAGTAACAGCAGTGGTGGACCCGCTATCTCGAGAACACGTCCGTTTTCGTCAGAGCAGACCATTATAACATCTCAAGTAAAGTTCAGCCTCGTGAAAAAAATCCAGTTTACTTCGGAAGTATTACGTACTAAAGTATTACGTGTGGGGAGTATAAAACAATGGATCAATGTAGACATTTCAGTAGTACGGGCTCTGCGGGGCGGTACAGGTCAGCGAATGTCATCCTGCCGACGAGAGGCCAACCAAAAACTCTACTTTTAAAAATATTGTAGACAGTTCTCCGTAGTTTTTCCTAACCCTGCGCATATGCTTAATCATTACCCAATTATAATTCAGCGCTATTAAACCCTCACGAGTGTAACGCACTCCACCAACTGAACGAGAATACGACTGTTAGGACATAGAGTGATGGGCTTAAAATGTGGGCTTGTAGGAGTCAAGAGAAGAATGAACTGTGTTCCGCTCATTCATCCAGAGTGACGATTGCTCCTAACATGATGTGTAATAAGAGCAGTGAGCCAGAGATTGGGCAACTGATATCCACAGGTAGATAAGGGGACTTACGAGTTCGTCCGATCCAGAGTGACTTTCGGAGGACAATGCCTCCACAACGATTCGAAAGACGGACCGTGTAGGCACATTATCCAGGGCGAGCTCTCCCATGTCTCGATTGTCGTCCTGACTCAGACGACGGTCCAGCCAGGCATATATCTGTCCAGGTCTTTCACCAGCCAGAAAACCAAGAGACTGTGCCGAGGGCAGAGTCATCCGGTACCGATCGTCCTCAAAATAGGCCGCACACGTCACGGGGTAGACATTACTCTGCAACGGTATCTTCTCGTAGAAGGCACGTCGAGTGAACTGTAACAGCCGGCAGAGCATTTTCGGGTTATTTGAGTAAATTGAAAGAGACAAAAAGCACCGACAGGAGTCGCATGAAAACACGCCGCCGAATCTATTAAGCTTATTACCATTTAGTTTACCACTTCGCTTACATGGAACAAGGCTGTGAGTAGTTCAAAATAAAAAGAGAATAGGGGTCGTCTGATGGGGGTAGGGCCCCTCTAGTGGGGGAAGTGGAGAACAATGAACCAATGTAAACATTTGGGCAGTACGGGTTCCGCGGGGCGGTACAGGTCAGCGAATGCCATCTTTCCCACGAAGGGTCGACCAAAAACTCTGCAGAACAACACTTTTGTTGAAAAATATAGTAGGTGACTCTCCATGCTTCTTCCTTACCCCGCGCATATACATAGTTCTTACCACTGTCTCTTTACGTGACATACGGAATGCTAAAACGATTCTTCAGTAGCCTTTCGTTTCTGATTAGACATCAATCTACAAAAGCGCTCTCCGCGGTTCATCTCTCCTAAAGTCCTAAAGGTTGCATGTTACAACCGGGTGGTGCCTAAATCTTTACTCCTGTACCCTTCAACTAGTATTGGTGTCATCCGTGGCTGAATTCATGACCAGAGCTATAAAGAAAAAGATGAACAGTTGGAGAGGTAATATCTCACCCAACTTTTAAGATAGTTCCTAACTACCTACTGAGGCCTGGTTGGCAGATGTTTGGGCCGTTCAAAGGCAGCATGCCACTCTTTGGCATGATCGTGGAAATATCCGTCCACTGACTAGAACATTTGGTTCATAAAAACGGCAGGTGTGAGCCCGTTATGTCGATAACACGTTCGTTGTTATCAAAACGAAACGTGACGACATCTCAAGTAAACCTCCAGTCTTGCGGACACAAACATCCAGTTCACTACGGAAGTCAACAAAGCCGGCCAACACACCGTTTTGGACGTTCTAGTGAAGCGGTGTGCAAGCGTTGGATTGAACAATCGATAGCCTGTCCCAAAATGTCGTTATGTCTACAAGTCCTCTCGAAGAGTGAGAACATGTTGCAACCCGTCAGTCGAAAAGGAGGATTGGATGATTATCCTTTCGAAATCTCACCAGAGCGAACGAATTCCCAGGAAAATTTATAGCGTGAGAGAAACGCTGGATTAGAAGGTAACGACTAAAAAATCAGCTGTCAAAAGTCAAACATGCATTTTCCCACATTAGGAAAGGCTCCAAAGCGACCAGTTCGGCTGCCAAATATCTAAAACGTAGCTTGAATAATATAATCTAGGCTAAAAATCTTTGCTCAGAAACCTGTCATAATGCGGCGTGATTTGTCTACAACGAGAAACGGGGCAAAGCCTCTGTTGACACCAATTTCGACACGCTGTTTGAACCTTAACGCACGGTGATCAACGTTGAAGCCTGTTACTTCAGATGCGTTATTCTAGCCTGGGCGGTTCGAGGTCTGAACGCGTTGCACTAAAGGTGAGACTTACCGCAGCTAGTTCGACCTCGTCCCCGCCTACCAGGCAGTGCGTTTCCGGTGCCACTGTGAAGGCGATAGGAAGACTGAAGTAAGTTCAGTCAGCGACAACCAGCTCGCCAGAGGGCGCAATCATCCTAGCCACCTCCTCCTCGTCCTCACTGCTGACTCAGCATGCGAAGAAGTCGCCGTCTGTGTTGCTACGTCATCCAGATAAGCAGGTGACGGAGCGGTAACTGCAAAGTAGTATCGATACTCATGAAGCGCAAATAATGCGAAGTCCACGGGAAGTTAAGTTCGATTTTTCGCCACACGGGCATCGACCGGGTTTTGTGGACAACCAACCGATCGATTAAGTTGTTTTAGCGGTTCCTTTTTAGATTACCGATTATGCTACCCCAGCACTTCTTTGCTTTGGCTCCCTTGAGGCGGAGTGTGAGTAATACACTGACGCAGAGAGTGCAGGTGAACCTTAACTGCACACACAGTGGCGGTGAGCTCGTGAGCGCATGAGCGCACCAGTGCAAACTCACGTAAAAAGAAAGGAGGCGCATCGTGATTCTCACCAACCGTTTCTCGTGCCTGATTGCCGGCCTGCACGCCGTCTTTCGCTAAGTTGACCTTCGAAGGGGCTGGCTTTTTACACTTCAATTGGGTTGGTGGCGCCAGCTTGCAATGCCAATTTCCTACGTTGATGACATCTCCGATGGCAGTGGAGCCTTCATATTCGTCAAAATCCTGGCCAGGTATCTCCTTTCCGTTTGCAATTCCCAGTGTGTATGCATTATTATAAAAATCACCAGCGACTTATGTAGTTAAAAGTTGCGAAAAAGAGCCAAGGATGCAAAAAATTACAGCTAACTCAACATCTTTCCTGCGACAGTTTATATATTTTTTCTCCAAAATTCAAGTCCAAATGCTACATACGACTTTCGGTGAAAGAAAAAAGATTGTCTATAAACTCGCTGAGCTTGGCGGCATTTATGCTGTTCCTTTGTATAAAGCAGACGGTTACACCGTGAGTTTGACCCTAAAAAGTAATCTCCCGGGTATTTAACTCCATGTCTTGCACCTATTAATTTCTGAAATCATTATCTTGACATATATATATATATATAAAATTTGTAGGGGGCGCTCACCGATCGTTCATACGGTGCTCACTCGTTCCGTTGTACCTTACGGGCTCTCACGATCCCAACTCGCAGCCGCACAGCGGCGAATGATATAGGCAGAATTTCATTACCGGCAAAGACAAGGTAGACTGGAATGGTCATTTCTGGCTTATTAGCCGTCGTCAGCAAGTCATAACTAACCCCGAAGTGGGGGACACCCGAGGCTCGAACGTGGACCTGTTAGTTAGAAGTCTACGTCTCTGACCACAGGACCACGAGTCCGTTGTCCTGTCGGTTTCGATCAAGAATATAAAATAGTAGGGCACGCTCACCGATCGTTCTTACGGTACTCACTCGTTCCGTTGTACCTTACGGGCTCTCACGATCCCAACTCGCAGCCGCACAGCGGCGAATGATATAGGCAGAATTGCATTACCGGCAAAGACAAGGTAGACTGGAATGGTCATTTCTGGCTAATTAGCCGTCGTCAGCAAGTCATAACCAACCCCGAAGTGGGGGACACCCGAGGTTTGAACGTGGACCTGTTAGTTAGAAGTCTACGTCTCTAACCACAGGGCCACGAGTCCGTTGTCCTGTCGGTTTCGATCAAGAATATAAAATAGTAGGGCACGCTCACCGATCGTTCTTACGGAACTCACTCGTTCCGTTGTGCTTTACGGGCTCTCTCTCGAGCCCAACCAGCAGCCGCACAGCGCGCATGATATAGCCATGATAAGCCAGAAATGGCCATTCCAGCTTCCCTTATCTTTGTCGGTAATGCGATTCTGCATAAATATAAGTCAGATAATCGCGTCACCCTCAGTGATGTGATTAGGATATTGCTGGACCCCATTCTGTCTTGCTACTGGTGACAACGAGCGCTGTGCCAAGGGGAATATACCACACATAATACGCAGACAGTCCATGGAGAGTGAGCTGAGGATGAGGTGAGACAAACACCTGTGTTTTGGTAAGATCAGCTGATGACGGCTAATAGGCCAGAAATGGCTATCACAGGCCTCCTTGTCTTTATCGGGACTTCTTTCAGCATACGTTAGTAGGCATATACATATTTCATTGTGCGTATGTGAGGAGGTTTTAATCCCGTCTAAACCTATTCAAAGATTCCATGGTTAAGTGGGTCGAGACCAGACCTGGCAACCTTTCTACGTAGTTGGTGTATTAACTGTCCGAAATTACTGAATGCTCGTCTAGTAACGGATCAGGTTGTGCGCCGCTTCTGCTTAATGTCGTTGTAAGCGGTGCATTTTTACAGATCTGAAATGGTTTTCTATTCTCATGACTGAGGACTCAAACCCCCCAGAGCTAAAATAATTGGCAGTAAAATCCTTTCTAGCTAGTTTAGAGGACTTAATTTCCCGGAAAATAAATCTTCCCTACAACATAGGAATCGTGGATTAAGGCAAATTAGACGAACATCCCAAGCAGGGGCGGCTTGCATATTTCTTTCGTCCGTTGCTTCTAGTATTTTATGGCCAAGTATTGGTCGTTGTGCACTAAATACCAGCTGTAAGTGTAATACAGGAAAAAAGACGGCGGGCTTCTGAGCAGACAGTTTTCGCTCAAGTATCTTCCTAATTGCTGTTAGCAGGACGGGGATCCGTAGATCAGTGGTGTGACACTTGACTTGGTGCCCGGAGAGTTAGGTGTCGAGGTCTAGCGAGACTTGAACTTAAGGGCTACTGGTTCGCAACGCAAATGTTTGTTCAGGAATCCCGCATGTTTACTAGCACTCATCTTGCGACGGTGATCACATGTTGGCATCGACGACAGCTTTGGGTTGGAGTCCAAAGACAGACATGTTCCAGCAGTTAAACTCGCAAATGGACGCCAAACTTCGTACAACCTATTGCTAATAGTTGCGAAATTTCCCATTGTAAAATTCAAAAGGCAACTTGGCGAGCATACGTCTGCTTTCGATAAATTCTCTTCAGATCTGTACATTTATATGGTTATTGAAGTAATGCATTAAAAGATGCGTGTAGGTAGATAATTAAGATGTAGCTCGGGTTTGGGGAGGGGATTGTAGGGGGAGAGTTAAACACCAAAGTTCCAGTCAGCGCCAGGAGTAAGTTGGGTCCCGGCGAAGGTAATTACATACGGGTGGCTGGTTTGGTGGCTTTGAGCCATTGCAACTGTGGGACCTGTATGAAGTTCTTCTGTACGCATAAGACCGGTCCGTGTAGCCTGATTGCAGCCGCCTCTGCGAAAGCCAACATGAGTTGCTCAAGTAGTTTTGGATAGCTTGATGGGACCATGTAAATCACTCTGAAGGCCTCTCTGGCGTCTACACGGTGGTCTGTGTCTACCATGTACGCGAGGATCGAGCTGTTGATGCTCTTTATTTGACCCTTTTCTAACCATACAGGAAGATGTTCTTTTATTCTTTTGGACAAGCGCCGGCTCGTGCGACCAATATATTCTGTCCCACAGGAGCAGGTGAAGGAGTAAATACACATAGAGATGGTCTGAGCTGGTAGTTTGTCCCTGTCCTCTCCGTATAAGATGGGACTGGTGGAGAGCAGTATACGGGTGTCAGCTGCTGGAAAGGTCTGTGATACAGCTTGAGTTAGGCGTCTTCTTAAAAGTTCACTTGGTGCATTCCCTTGAAATGGGACCCTGACGAAGAGCCTTTTCTTTCTTGCCGTCAGTATCGGCGGCTTTTGGAGTCTTTCGGTCATGTTTTTAGCAATGAATCGATCAGGATACCCGTTCTGGCGAAAAAGGCTTTCAGTGATCTTAAGCTCTTTCTAACGATATCAGCTGAGCAGATTCTTCTCACTCTTTCTGTCAAACAGCGGACTAAATTGTGTTTCGCGTTTAGCGGTACGAAACTCCTAAAACGGGTGTGTCATCCGGACCACGTTTTCTTACGACAGACGCTACGTCAAATGCTGCCGTTAGGCCTTTTACTCACAAACACATCCAGAAAGGGAGGCGGACCGGACTGTTCTTCTCCCAGAGTGAATTTGATTGATGGTTGCGCCTGATTTATATCATCCAGTAGAATTGAGTTGTCACTTTGTTTCGGTGCAATTGCGAATATATCATCCACCTACCGCCCATAGTACCTTAAACCGTTGATCTGGTGATGTAGGTGGAAAGTTTCTACTTTCCCATGAATATATCCTCCAAAAGCGGGCCAAGATACGAGCCCATAGCTACACCGTCCATCTGCCTATATAGATTGTTGTCGAATAAGAACTGCAAGTTCAAGGTACACCTTAATAACAATTCCTTGAGGGCATTCACTGACATTCCTGTATCCTGTTGATTGTCGGCAATGAAATCACAAAGGTAGTTGATCGTTTCCGTTACCGGTACGTCCGTAAAAAGCTAATAAGCCATAACTGGCCATTCCGGTCTCCCTTGTCTTTTTCGGTACCATTTCATCTACACATGGATGACTTAACATCTAGTTTGGGCACTTGTTTTGCATGTATCTTACCCCTTCCTCATTTAAAATCGAAATGCCTGAAATTGGCGTATTTATAATGCCTGAAAAGGATGAGTTTAAACAAGCCAGAGACACAAACGGGCTGTCCCAGACGCGCATGTTAAGTAAGCTCCAAATGAAAGTCTCAAATCTCGTAGTTCGGAGCGTTTGCCGAATGTTGTGTGGCCGACAAGATAAAGATTCCCAATCAAAAGTCAGGGAAAACGGTTTGAGTTGGACAATTTTTACTGCCTGAGGAAGTGCGTACACAAGGGCTCTGTAGGCAGTCGCCGCAAACGCGCTCCAAGCAAGCTGTTGCCTGTGTCCGCCTTCGGGGTGTTGTCAGCGCGTGTGTGCGCCCTTCGTTGTCTCCACGTCGCCAGCCAATCAGAGTGGGGACAGCGTTTATTGGCTTCGAGCACTCGCGCGTCCCAGCAGCGTATCGACAAGGAGTGTGAGGCGGACAGGACGGCCGCGTGACAAAGGCGGAGGGCGAGGAGATGCGAACTGCCACGGTACCCCCCGGCTAGACCGAAGGCGGCGCGTAGCGATGCCGAAGGAACTGTAAATGTCTAAAAAACACGAGTAACCAAACGCGAACTGCCACACGTTAGCACGGAGGCCATCGCAAGAAAAGTCCAACACAGTTTGACCCGTGAATGGTCGACCTGACCAATCAGCTGACAGTCCTGCATGCTTCCGATCTCACAACCTGCTTCGCAGCCTCTCTGATCAAGCCCAAGCCAAATTTAGTGTCTCGAAAAGTTGCAAAACTACATGCTTGCCACGGCAGTCCGACTGCTGGGTCCTTTTTTGCTAATCGCGCTTCCTATCACACCTCCCCCTAATTGGCGATACATACGAAACAGCTGAGAAAAAGAAGACACGATGGTTGAAGCAGGACTTTCATCCGCCTGACATTTCGAATTCGTACTCCGGCCTACCATCATACACAGAATCGAATGGATTAAAATATGGATTCACAGCGCGGAACTAGCACTTTTATGGAACTTTCGAGCGTAAGTTTGTTGTCAATTGCCTCTGCGCTCGCACTCTTTATTCTAAAAGGGTCGACTTTGAGTTTTCCTGGGAATAGGTAGGTTTAGAAAAGGCGAGTGAGAGAGGGAAAGTAGGGTGGGTGCCACCTTTTCGACGAACCACTACTGTTCATCGGTGATGATGATTAATCAAGTATCACTCCATTAAAAACAGTGAAAGATGTGGGAAGGACGGGCAACTGCTCCTCGGTTTAATGTGAATGTGAGCACATAAAAATCCACGAAAATTATTGTCTGAGGGAACACAATGATAAAGTTGCAGTTGAATCTGGTGACCCATTGCGTTCTAAAACGAGGTGGTTTGAGTTCAGGCAGTCTGAGGGAGGAGTTTTAAGTCGGTTCTTTTCTCTCCTTCCTATGAAGGACCTTAACTTTAACTAAACTCTATAGCATTGATCTTCGCAATTCTCAGCATGTCCTCGGACCTATTAGGCTAACTTTGGCACTATAAATCGGGGACATCAGGTCCCAAAACTGACAATCATCATATCGCGATTACCTGCATTTCATGGCAGGTATGGTACGTCGGACAAAGGTCGGAGGGGTCATTGGTGCCAAAGAAATGGGCAATTGTTGTCTGATGTCTCCCATCTGGCTTGTGTGACCCTATACCCTAAGTGTGTCCGGTGTTCGCTGACCTATCCTAATTAAAAGGAGAGTTTTTACGCCTCCGGCGGACCATAAGTGAAAAGAATGCTAAACTCACCTTTTCAGTGACTCACTGGTCTTGGATTTAGACCTTGTGACTTATCATGCAAGTGGGGAAAAGTGCTGATGTTGAATGCGTAGCGTATGCGGGTGGAGCAAAAGTTTATTCTCTTCGGTAGACGGGAACTCACCGATCCTGCCTGCGGAACTCACACGTTCCGTTGTGACTTGGGGCCCTCTCTCGAGTCCATCCAGCAACCGCACAGCGACGCACACTATAGGCAGAATGACATTACCGACAAAGACAAGGGAGACTGGAACGGCCAGTTCTGACTTATTAGCCGTCGTCAGCCAGTCATACCCAACCCCGAAGTGTGAAACACCCGAGGCTCGAACTCACGACCAAGAAGTTAGAAGTTCCACGACTTTAACCACTGGGCCACGGGCCCGTTATCCTGTGGGTTGCGATTAGGTATATGCAATGGTAGGAGGGCGCTCACCGATCACGCTACGCAACTCACTTGTCCCGTTGTACCTTAGGGCTCCCTCTCGAGCGCAACCAGTAGCCACACAGCAGTGCATGATATAGCCAGAATAGTATTATGGACAAAGACAAGGGAGAGTGGAATAGCCATTTTTTGCTTAATAGCGTCGTCAGCCAGTGGGCAATGTTACTCGGTCCATATTACACGTCGTTGTGTGGCTGTTGTTTGGGCTCGAGAGAGAGAGAAAGCCCGTAAGGCACAACGGAAGGAGCGAGTTCCGTAACACGATCAGTGAGTTCCTCTCTACCATTGCAGATTTCCGACCACCACAACCGACAGGTCAACGAGCCCATGGCTCAGTGGTTAGGGTGTTGGACCTCTGACTAACAAGTCGTGGGGTCGAGCTCCAGGTGTTCAAAATCTCGGGGTTGGGCATGACTGGCTGACAACAACCATTAGGACGGAAGTGGCCATCACAGTCTTCCTCGTTTTTACAGTGCCTCTGCAACTTGCGGCCTCCTTGCGAACTATTATCAGTATACGATGAGTAGTCTTTGAATAGCTGTAAGCGTAGAGTCTCCATGGCATCTGTTGATCGTCAGTTACTACGCCTTAGCCAGCCCTAAGCCTACAGTAATAATTCTAGAATCAAGGCTTCAAAGGCAGGCCAATCCATACCTTTGTACGACGATCATATATCGTTCCAGTACGCTTGACTAAGAGGGTAACTTCTGTTCTGAAACTCTTTATTAAAAATATAACTTTTTAGCTTTCCGAAGTCACTTCAGCCGAGATCTAAAATTTTTTAGATTAAAATAGTCATTGCACACCACAAACAACCATGACCACTATGAGTAGCCATTATGCAGCTACAGTATGAAGTTTCTGTCGAAAATTCGATCATGTTTGTCATTTTTGGATTCATCTCTGTCATTCTTTAAGTTGTTTGTGCATATTTTTTTAGATGGAAAGGCAGTCTCTACAAGCTGGTTTGGGTTGACCTCGCAGTATACATAACTTGTTTCTATATAATCAACTTCACCTACCGGTTCCTACTAACGCCACCTCAAAAACAGTAAGTCATGTACAATCCCCGATTTGTCATCTTTTAAATACTAGGTGTATGGCTATATTTCTATAATGATAATGTTATTTTGCCGTCAAAGTGCATGTTACATTTTCTAGTAGGGAGTGAAGCGCATTTTGGGTGACTATTTGGATAGTCTTCGGCTTTCTTGCAATATATTCGATTGGAAGCAGAATTCTAGTAAGACTCCTCTGACTGAGTTTAAGATGGCATGGCCAACCTGATTTTCATGGGTGGATTTATAAGGCTTCTGATCTGGACTCCAATTACATTTATGCTCTTCTTTTTTTCTTCCGCTTTTTTCCGGAATTTTCCTCGGATTTTTTTCGTTCCATTCGACGAAAACATAGAATAAAAAATAATCTATGGAATGAATGTATGGTTTCATACGGGAATGAAGCACAAATCCCTGAATCTCTATGTGTTGTTTTTCAAAGTCTCCTTAGCATAACTAGGCACGTGCGTGGGCACTAAAACAGCGCTTAAAGCCTGGAACAGTTGCAAATGTATCGATGTGAGGCAGAATTCGGAGTTAAGTGTTAAGAAAGTTTTTAATCAAATTGAAAAGGGTCTCTAACAGGCTCACTTGGAGAAACATAGGCAGATCCCGTTTTTCTGCGTCAAGTCATTCATCGTGGCTTTTAATGTATAATTAAGGATTTTCAGGTCATTCCCTCTCTCCTCTCATTTTTTGCTCTTTAACGTTTCCTCCTTTTTTCACTTTCTTCCCCTACGGCGTTTGTGTTACTAACTTTATCGATTAGCCAACTTTGCCCACAACCCTAACCTTGCTGTTTCTGCATCGAAATTCGTTTAATGTTGTTGGCGGTTTCGGTCAAACGTGCCTGTTTCACAGTTGCTTGCGGACTCCGCCAAATCAGTTGCTTCTCATTAACATAATGACGTTTGTCTGACTCATTGTTTGTTAGTGTGCAAAAACACCGATAGTTTGTGTTTTTATTTATGAGCAAAAGAAATCACACCTTACCTCTATTCCTGTCAAATTTCCTGCAAGCCAAAATTCTCCCACCAAGACCGTCCCAGCCGCGAGGTGGGCATCCCTTGACGATTCTCGATTCATTGATATTTTGGCAGATTTTGAATAATTCATATTGACCCAACTGTGAAAAACTCGGCGTCTCGGTGGGATTCGAACCCACACAATAAGGGGAAGGCTTTAGCGCAGCCAACGCTCTAACCACCTGAGTAACGAGGCCCCGCCGGACGACGCGAGTTTAATCACATTTAGGTCAAGTTACCCGCCCAACCTACTGCAACGTCTGGAATCCACCAAATCTGATACAGTAAGTTGACTGCCCAAGCAGGATTTCCTAAGTAATTCACCTAGAATCCAACAGATGACTACCAGGCTCGCGTAATTCATTGATATTTTGACAGATTTTGAATAATTCATATTGACCCAAATGTGATTAAACTCGCGTCGTCCGGCGGGGCCTCGTAGCTCAGGTGGTTAGAGCGTTGGCTGCGCTAAAGCCTTCCCCTTACTGCGTGGGCTCGAATCCCACCGAGGCGCCGAGTTTTTCACAGTCGGGTCAATATGGATTCTCGAATCACCCTAAGATTATCAGATGGCACTGATGCTCACGGTGTAATTTTCTCCCACCTCTCCACATTTCAGTCTTGTTCCGTTAAAAAAAACAGAGGTTTCCTAAACGGTCTCTCGAAAGGAAGTCTAGCTTTGTAGGAAATGGGAGCACAGGCACCTGCTGAATTGCTACGGGCGCCTTCTGTTTCCGTTCATCCATTCATAACCGACAGTTCGACCGTCGATTTCGACGATGTCCACCGTGTGCCCCACAGCTGCAGCAGCGGTGGGAGCAGGGACGGTGACTTGCGCAGGGGTTTATAGTGCGGGCAGACTTGCGCTGCATCTACCTACACTCTCTCCTCCTCCCCGCCTGGGCCCGGTGTCAAGACACAGTCAAGAAGACCGGAGACGAGGGAGGCCGCAGGTGGATGGCTCGGAGGGATCCTCACCTTGGCGTTCCACCACACCCCCTGGTCCACACAACAAATGACCAGGAGTTCAACCAACACAACTGAGATTTGGAGGCTGGCACGACCGAAGCCGCACCTAGGCGTGCCGCCAACGCCTGGCTCGGATCCCACACTGTGATGGGAGTGCCATAAAGGCCACGTTAAAAAGGAGTCATTGCAGCCTGACTCTCAGACCGCCTCCGGTCAAGGAGGAGGTCCAAGTTACCCCGTCAGTTGGCAACCTTCCAAGCCACGGCTTTTAGCGCACCGTGATAGCTTCAAGCGCGTCAGATTGTTTATAGTGAGGAGGAAGTGCGCTGAGTCGTCGACCTCACTCTCCCTTCCCACTCCCACACCCCAGCCGCTGTCCGAGCCGGTCAGCAGACTGGAGTGGGGAATGGGCGCGGTGGCTGACATGGTCGACTGACCATGCCTGCGCGCGCCACAGCACGACCTGGCCCCCCATACACACACAAACACCAGGATTTCACACAACGGGGGTAGAACGGCGTGTCTCCCACTTGCGTGAGAGGGCCGTGGAAGGTGCTGCTTCAGCCCGTCCCCAGCCCACCAGTCCGCCACTACACACAACACACACACACAACATGACGAACTGCGTGAGCCGAGAGCGGACATCGAACAGCAACCTTCCTATCCTCGACACTTGACGTGTCGGGATAGTCTCGGACACAAGTCACCCGTGCAGCCGAAGCCGCATGGGGACCGAGTCGAGATGCACACTTCCCACTTGCGTGGGAGGCGGCAGTTGAGTGCATGAGGTGTGTGGGGGTTGATGTCTGGTGGGGTGATGGTGTTAGGAGGTAGGGACCTAATACACGACAGTTCGGCCGTAGTTGACGACGATGTCAACCATGTGCTCCACAGCAGGATAAGAGCAGGCCCGGTGACTTGAGCGCAACTTGCTGTGATTCAGCAAACCATGGCCCTCGCAGTCTGATGTGCTTTGGCAGTTCTCTGGCACCTGGTCCCCTGCCGGTAGCTGCGCTTGCCTTTCCGCTGGGTCCACAGGCCATGGGCATGGTTGTCCAGTGACATGTGTCACCTTTTTTCCCGGCCCATTTTTTGTTGTTGGTTAAAATGCGGGTCAGCAGTTTGTTGTGGCGGTACGCCTAGGTGCGGTTCCGACCGTTCCAGTCACGTACGTCCTCTGCCGCCTTTGGTCTTCTTGACTATGTCTTGACATCGGGCTCAGGGAGGTGAAGAGAGTGTGGTAGATTCTCCGTAAGTCTACTACCACTAATAAACTAATTCACGCACAAATCACCGTACCTCCTGTCTCCCTGCCGTGGAGCACACGGTGGATATCGTCAACAACGACGGCTGAACCGTCAGTGATAGTAGAATTGCGCTACATCTCCCGCACTCTCTGCTCTCCCACCTGGGTCCAAGACAGTGTCAAGCAACCACAGGGGGGGAAGCGCTCGGGTGACTGGCGCGGCGAAAACCTGTACGTAGGCGTACCACCACGCACCCCTAATCCCCGACGTACACTGACGAGGATTTGACAGCCCAATGAAAGTAGGGGACAGCACAGATCCCGACCGACACGGCGTGCGCCTCCAACTAGGCCTGCCGCCACACCCCAGTATTGGCATTTATTGTGGCTGCGCATTCCCGATAACGCCTGTCGGACTTCGATCTAGCCGTCCCACTGTCGATCCAGCGCATCCACCGCGGGTCTCAGCATAGGGGCTCAATCAACAGACGGTGTCTAGCAGACGGGTCATAAGCACTTAATCGAAACGAAGTTCATCAGTGCCTCGCCGCCTGTCATCCTTCGTCGCTACAGACTGGGTATTTACTCAAATAGAAATGGACGCACACCGATCCATCGGCTTCCGGAAGCAAACAATCTGCGAATGGGTGACAGCGATCACGAACAGACAACCGCATGCCACATGTGCTTAGAGGAGAAGAAAGGGGGATGAGGATTTCAGGGTCTATCACTGTAATTGACGATGCCCCGTGTCTTCACTCTAACCCACAGTTATGGAAACGTTTAACTAAGATTTAATTCACAGTAATCTCCACCTGCAGCGGTCGTCAGCCGCACCGTGGTTTGGTCCTCACTATGCCCCTTAAGCTAGTGCCAGTTCGATATGGTTATTGATGGGGTCATCGTCTGAATTCTCCGCTTCCTCCGGCTGACATGAAAGTCGGTCACCCAACAAAGAACAGCCCGTGACTCAGTCGAAGGTACCGTTGTGCTCCGGAGAAATTGAGTGAGCATCCACCTGAAATAGTTTGTCGTTTTGCTAACAGCAAGTTCGCATGCCTGCATCTATGTCCGGATCGGTTTCCCGAATGAAACTTAATGTGTCATACTTACATTCCTCTCGGCAAATAACGCCAGGTTATAGAGGCTGATTATTTGTGATGTTCTGAATACATGAGCTGGTGACGTACTCACAAGATACAGTAGACGTCCTCCTTCAAGAAACGATAACCAAAATTCTGAAATTCCTTTTCGATTCGAAAAGATTGCTTAAATAATCATGTGATATTAATTATCATGCAGCGCAATCCTAAAATATTCCAGTCACACCAGAATTCGGGTTATTGCATTAGGTCTCATTCGGCCGTCTACAAAACGGGATTATTTAAAAAGCACTGCTTAAGTAGCATGCATTTTATTCGTTGATTTTCTTTGTTCTTACAAATTTTTTAGAGAATAAACATAAAAAAAATCCTTCCCTGTGCTCGTTGATAGTATATTACGTCTTCTTAAAATATGCCACTTAAACAGAGAGCATATTTCGTCTTTGAAATATTTTTCAACTCCCGAATAACTTTTGTCCTGCCTGCCGTTACAACTGAATTCAGAACTTAAGATCAGGGCTGTACCACACATTTCTCTACACTCTCAGGAACAGATCATATAATACCCATAAGAAGTGCATTAATAAATGTGCTGATTGGATGCTGTTTGAATGGGCCATTTGACGATCATGAAAAATCTCCTGGTGAGAATATTTTTTAAAACCGAAAAATAGCCTTTCTTTGGGTATAAAATTTGAGGAAAAGGTAATTTCCTATCAAACAAGTAGAAGGGCAAATATTTTGCGTGCACGCTTTCCATAAAATATATCTGAATTAACAAGGGCAACGAAAATCGATGGACAAACTTCATACCACTAAAGCAGTCGTTTCGCAGAGCCCAAAAGAAGCTTAGCCAAAAGCCGGCATACTGGGTTGACTGAAATATCTTAGGATTGCGCTGCATGATAATGAATATTAAAACCATACTTAGGTAGTCCTTTCGAATCGAAATCTGATTTTTGAACTTCGGTTAACATTTCATGCCTAGCACATTACCTGCGCCTTTGGGAGTTTTTCGACTACACCAGCAGTGCCTGCCTCTGCGGGCTAATAAATCGGCCTGGACATCGGAATTTTTAAGTTAACTACCATAACTACTTAATTTGCCTCAGCTTTGGTTTATGCGGAGCTTTCGCTGACATAGTACGTCGTCCGCCCTAGCGTATGGGTCACTGCAGTGTGGTCTCATAAGCGGGTATATTGCTATTATGAAACTGCGTTTGTGCAAATTGCTAGGGAAATTGTTGGGGAGGCATAGAATTCGGCGACATTGGTCAATTCCCTGCAAACGACTGCCTGCTTCCTAGATAGGGCATGAGAATTTGGATTGCTCGTACTGTGCACGGCCTTGGGCTAGAGTTAGGGCTATGGGCAGGATAGGTAATGAGGGCCAACGTTAGGGTTAGGGCCAGCGTTAGATAAGTTAGAATCAGGGTTAAGTCTGTGAGGATTTGTGCAAAGGTCAGGGTTAGGGCCGGGAGGATAAGCGTTAGGATTGCGAGAGTTAGTGCTGAGATCGGGGTTGAGGCAAGAGCACAGGGGAATTTGTATCCCCTCGAAAATGTATCGTTAGGCTACCGGTAGCACAGGGAGTACTTACTCCTGTGTCTTAAAATTCCTCCTCTAGACTGCGTCCTTTAGGCATGGGCACCAACCATCCTCTTCTTCCTCTACCATGAATTGGATAATTAGAATGCTCTGATTGTGATTGAAAAGTCAGCAGAACTCCAGCAGCTACAAAACACGCTCCACGAAAACAGCTATCCAGAACGATTCATCCTCCGGAATTTTAGAGAGCGTGCCATAAAACCTGTCGCTGCAACTGCAGAGAAAAATTACTGTTTCTACTAGGAGACGCAGCAAACGAATTAGTGAGACGACGTCTTAGGACAGTTCTCGCGAGTGCCTTCACCGCGGCAAACTTGCGCGTATTCTTCGTAAATTCTCCCCTACTACGGTTGGGAGACAAAGACCGACTACCGTTACAAGCCACATCCATTTGCATTTATTCATTCACCTGCTCCTGTGGAGCGGGATATATTGGCCGTACAACGAGGCGTCTGGAAAAGAGAATACGCGAACACATGCCTGCCTGGTTAGGTAGAGGTGAAAATCGATCGATTTCCAGTTCAATTCGCGCACATCTACTTGATACAAACCACTAAGCCGACGTTCAAGAAGCCTTTAAAGATATCTACCGGGCACCGGCAAACTACTCTAAAGGCCTGCACAAACGGGTTCTAGCCACAGCCGAAGCAGTGGCCATTCGACTAGTGAACCCAGCACTCTGTTGTCAGAAGACGCTGACACAAGCAGTCTGCCCTGGCCTACTGCACGCCGTCCCGACGTCCTAAGGGCAGTCCCACGCACTTACAGCGCTTGCAATCTAACCGGAACCC
>CACRXP010000088.1:1517284-1530458 GCA_902702965.1 Spirometra erinaceieuropaei | reverse complement strand
CGTCCTCAATACGCTGATTCCGTCATGCGGGCGGCGTGGGAACATGGATTCCGATTAGCCCTGCCCCTGAGACGCATTGATACCCTGTCTACAATTAGACTGATCATTACCCATGTAAATGTATCGGCCTGATGATGAGCTACCGAAAAAATATAATCGCCAAATGACTCTTCAATCGTAATATGGGAATTTTCGCAGAACTCTGATTTTGAATGACATCTTCCCTTCGTTTCCGTTTGGTGGCGATAAAACTGTCATACACACGACGAATCCGCGGTTTTGGCTGATACTTATCGTTGGTCATGGCTTGCAGTCTTTGCAATATCATTTTGACAATGAGGACGAATAAAAGTGGCAATGATAGAAGCGGACAGGCGGGTTCCAGGAAGCAGTTCAGAAAGGAAAGAAGAAGATATCAATGGAACAAGAAGTTTGTTGGCCTGACTTTTCGGATTCTCACTCGCACTCATCACCAGAGGCAGTAGCAGATTTAGGTAGTGGAGGCACGGGGACTGCAGTATTTATAGTACGTACCTGCCGTGGGGTCACTTGTGCACTACAATAAACAGCTATTACGACCACCGCTGTGGGTCGTAATTGATGCGATGATAGCTCGTCAGTCCGCGTCCGAGTCCTTAATTGTAGGAATAGTTGGCCGCCTGCGTCCTCCTCATGGGACTGATTCGCATGCTCAGGAAAGTCACAGCACCGTACATGTTGATGGAATGCAGGCTCACGCGGTTGTCAGATCTCGCGAGAAGTTCAGTCTCCTGAAACGTGATAATATGGCCGGGTTCCGTGGAATGAATCGCAACCTCATAGTTGGCGTCTATCCTCCTCACTGCTGCTGCGTGCTCAGCCATTCGCGTCCGGAGTAATCTCCCAGTTTCTACGACGTAGTTGCTTTGTCCGCAACTGCACCAAATCCGTTAAACGACTCCAGGCGTTTTCTGCCGTGGCAGCGGGTCGTTTAGCTGATCTTTGCTTCCGGTCTGTGTGCAACCCCAACTCCTAGGGGAGTGAGAAGACGGCTGACGGCTTCCGAGACGTTCGCCACGTACGGACGCGCTTGCCAAACTTTAAGGCCGATTGTATTTGGTTTCTGGTTTCGTCTGCGTACGTGCTGGTTGACAAAGCTGCGCGGGTAGCCATTGGTTCTCAGTACCCGTCAACACTACCTCCACTACCTTTATCTGTGACCGCCTCTGATGATGGGTTCGAGTGAGAGTCCGAAACGTCAGACCAATAAACTTCTTGTTCCAGCGATCGCATCTTTTTCTCCTTCTTCTGAATGGTAAACTCATTTGTCCAGTTCCGACTTCTACACACATAGACCAATCGAAAATGTTGTAGAGCTCCAAGCAGTGTTTGAGTACACCATCGAGGCGTCCGATCCTTGTTTGGATGTCTGTTTCATTGTAACGTTCTTCCAGTACAGCAGGTGCGGTTTCAACTGCGAGGCGTTGCGAGATCGAGGTGTGTTGTGGCTTCATGTCGAAAGAAACTCGTACTTCGAAAATTGGACCCCATACAGCTTTCGTATTCTATTCAGTCCGGCGGTTTTTTAAAGCCCTGAAGAGGAGGCTCGGTCGAAGAAACAATCCCATCGAAGCAGTGGTATTCCTGGAACCCTGCTCCTCCGAGCTTTTTCAGGTCTTTCTTCACTTTGTTCGCTGCAGCCTGCATTGAGATGCCTCCACATGGGGCGTAGGAACTATCAATTTTTTGGAGAAAATTTCTGTAACATGGGGCATCCATTTTGTACCCCATAAAACACTGCAATAGTAATGAAACGGGTGTGTGGAAGATTTGACGGTCATCAGCACAAAGGTTCCCAAGCCCGTAGGCCCAGAAAGACAGATTAGACTGTATCTAGATGAGGGTGCTCCAATTTTTGTAAATTGTCCCTCAAAAACGAAGAAACAGGCAAATGATTGTCGAAAACCAAAAATACAGAAAATGGGTATATTCACGATGGTATAAGCAAGGTAAATGAGAGTGCTGCATACACAGGTGGGAAATAAAGGAAAGTGCCAACTGCAAAATAACTTACATCACTGTTTTAACTCCTTATTATGTGTACCACACAGGTAAGTGCCCCCGTCAGCACTTGTAGGCATCCAGTTGTTGATGGTGGTGCGTTCGTTGCAGCTGATAAAAACAAGATCGTGTTTTTGTTTGCAAAGGATCCTGCATTACAGAGGTCAGTCCCTTTTGTAGGCACAAGTGTGGTTTGCTTGAATACATGTTGGGGCTACTGGCCACGAGTCTTAAATATTTGCTCTCAGTCGTTAGGTTTGCTAGAATTGCACCTCCTTTAAGCGGTTTGAGATAGCCGGTTGGTGGCCTTGCCCTGAATTCCAGCGGGAGTTTAAGGTTGGTGTTATGGTAAGGATATGGTTAGGGTTCTCTTATGAGGGTCAGTGCTAGCGTTATTGTTAGTCCAGAGTGTCCCAAGCGGGCCACGTGCTAGATGCGCTAGATCAACACGGAGGTCATATCAGATTCTGGCAAGCGTAATCGGATTTGCGCACCATAACAAATGCCTACACTTCGAGGTGCGGTGGCAGACTCGGTTGCCGGCAGACGTCGCGCGCACTGGGACCCCTGCCATACCCCTCATTGTTGATGTTGTTGGTCAAAAACGTGGTCATTTGCTGTGTGGACCAGGGGCTGTGGAGTGGAGCGTCAAGGTGCGGGCTCGACCGGGTCATCCACCTGCGTCCTCCCCCGCCTCCGGTCTTCTTAACTTTGTCTTGACACCGGACCCAGGTGGGGAGGAGGAGAGAATGCGATAGATGCTGCGTAAGTCTACATTCACTATAAACTAATTAACGCACAAGTTACCGTACCTGCTTCACTATGCTGTAGAGCACTCGGTGGACATCGTCGGAAAGGACGGTCGAACTATCGTTAGCCTTGAAGACAGAACTCAGAAGTATGTACCCCCTGTCGCTTAGAACAAGGTCACCTTAGTACGCGGGATCCATATTCCCGTGTGGGACCCCAGAACCCTGTCCTACAAAACTCTGATGTACAAGTATAATCGATTAATGTCTCTAAACCCGCCATCCTGCCTAAAAATATTGATTTATACTCTGCTGATGATGGTGTACTTTGCTTATCGTAAAATTAACCGCTTCCAGAATGTAATGGCCATCCAAACTACCAGGCGTGGACTATTTTTGGGACATTCTACTTCTGCACTGAAGGGAGTCCGTGCCGCATGCGTTTACCTCCAAGCACTGCCCAAACTACTCCGAATATACAAATCCGCAGGAGCATTCGTCTCTCCTTTTAAGGGTGGAAATCAAGCAAAGTATCAAAAATCAATCAGGCGATTATAATTGTCACGAAATTCGCATCTTACCACATTTCATTTCAATAAGTTGTATTTCCAGCACTTACTTTTGACAGTTAGCCAACCAACCGTTGCAGACTTTTGGCAACTTTTGACGAGTTTTTGCCATATTTCGTTTCATGTTTGAAACAAAGCAACTTTTTGACATTTAAGCTGGCCCGAAAACCTATCTGTTTGATTTTGTGCTCGGAACAACTCCGCAATCGGATTCGAGCCTTGTAATCGACCAGCCTAAGGAATGGGTCGAATTTAATCTGTGCCTTTAAAATTTTCAACAATCCTCGTTCGGTGAGGAGCCGGGTTGTCCTTTGATATCATGAAATTCTCTAGTTCCGCCGCATTTATGTTCTCCCAGTATCTGAAGTTATTCTGCAACAGAACCACGAGCTAACGTTTGCCGTCTGTTCATTTTACCCCCGTACACATAGTGGTCCTCCAACAGCCTGACAATGGGATGGATAGATACCATCGGTGACCCTTTGCTTGCCGTTCCCCAAACGTGACCTCGTTCGTACAAATTACTCGACTGCGTTAAAGAGCTCGTCATAGGGAACATGGCATTAATGATTCCCGCCTCGCCTCTATACCGGCAGAATTTAATAAGGCAACACGCCTTGGACGCCCATTTCGTCTCATTTAGCCGTTGACTGAGTGTGCGCGAAGGTCCTTCAAACCGGCACCCGTAAATGCTTCGGTTCTCTTGGTCCTCCATAAAATCTCACCCTTTAAATATCTTCCTTGATCTACCACACCCACGAGCCCGCTCCTAGTCACACATTCTGTCCTGACGACCAGTCTACCTGCAGCTCCTACGTAACTTGATGTCTAAACGATGCAGCCTTCTGCCTTCCCATGGCTTGGCTCTCAGACCCATCAGCCTTAACTGACTGCAGTTTTATTGGTTTGGATTTCAGTCAGCCGTAGACCCGAAAATCTGGGGACTGCTACACAAAGGCTTAAAGTACATGAACCAGAGCGCAGTGAGATGCGTTTGGCTTTTGTAGGGAGTAGGGGCATAAGGTTATTCCTAGTCACTAATGTCGTCGTAAATACAAGCTCATTTCTTAAGAGTTTTTCTGTCTGCTTGAAGAGTGCAAACTATTGGTTGCCTGGACGATCCAGGCTTCCGCATTTCGATGGCTCGCAAGACCTGCTTGTCTCCCAGTCTGGCCGTACCTCACTTGCTGCAGTTAAACCGCGTCGCTCAGACAATTATGTATACCAGAAACTGTACTTGAACAAGGGCGTTATTAAATCGGGAATGCAGCTCGACTATGAACCTATGCGTTAACAGTTAAAAAGTTATTCTCTTCTAAGCTTCCTTCCCCAAAACGACCTCATCAGGGTCTTTGATGCATAAAGATCAAATTGCCCCAGATATTTCCTTATTAGCGTCTGAGAGAACCTCGACATGCCCAGGCAGGACATGATGTTATCAGGCACAAACTGATACTTTATAGTATTCACGACTAAGATCTTCATGTCGGCTGCTCTCAGACCACATTCGTCCAACCTGCTCATTTCCAAGTACAGACAAATCATATTAATATTGAAAATTCGGTCAGATCGCAGTTGGTAGCCAGGAATGGGGAAGCGGCCGGCGACCTTAACCCTAATCTTACTCCAACCCTTACCTCAAACTTAAGCGTTAACCGTTAGCCTTAACGGCAACCCTAACCCTAACCGAAATAGTAAACGTAACCGTAGCCCTTGGACATAGCGTAACCGAAAAACCTAACCTATTCGTACTCTCAAACCCTAACTGTAACCCGAAAACCTAAGCCTAAAGGCATAACCCTAACCGGAAAATAGGAAACCATTAACCGGTACCCTTATCCTAACCTCAAACGTAAAACGGAAGCCAAATGGGTCAGATGGGATTACGGAACCCCAAAAAGTAGCCCCAGTAAACAAACAACTCAGCCACCTGTAACACGGGGTCTGGCTACCAACTGCGATCTAGCTGAAAATTCCATCAAACGATTCACACGGCAGTTCTGTTGTTGCTGTTACCCTCCATATTCGTTCAAAAATATACATCAATCGCACTTGTTTTGATTTCTTTATCGGATGTCATCGTAAAAGGCACGGTGACATTTCCCTGGTCCATCTTGTGACTTTGCGTATGGCAGAACGAATTATACGGGAAAAATACTAGCAAAGACACAGGACATTGGCCTGGCAGATACTGGGTTCACACCCGGCCTCTTGGACCACTGAGCGTTTTAAAGTCCAACGCCCAGCAGCTGAGTCACGGGCCCATGGTCCTGTCGGGAATATTCGCGATTCAGCATGGCCGGCTGACGACGGCTGTCAAATCAAATATGGCCGTTTCACTATCTCCGTCTTTGCCAGTATTCCTTCTAACCGTATTTCTCACCACTAGGCCACCGTCTATCAGGAAGTTTAGATCGGCTATCAGACTAAAACGAAGTATTATGTATCTTTGGACAATCGGCTTCTTGGAGCTCCACTTCTGTTTGATTTGATATCCCCAATCGCAACCACAAACTCGCAAATGGCAGGAGAGTGCGAAACAAAGTACCACTAACATTTTCTTGTAAATTTCTTATGCGCCAAACTGGCCAGATATCACTGTCAATGTAGGGACTTGTCAGGGTATTTTATAAGACTTCATGACTTATTTTTAACAAACGATCCCTCACTCACTCCGTCTACCCTTCCACCGCCTCCATGCAGAATCTTCGAGGGCATTGTTCAGTATTGCGACAGCATGAAGGGCAACATACCGGTCTCCTTTCTGCTTGGTTTTTTCGTGTCTGGTGTCATTGGACGCTGGTACCAAATGTACATGTACATACCCTGGATGAATAACATTGCCTACTCAACAATGGTAAGTCAAAGTACAGACTTATATTAACCAACGCCTATGGTACTGTCGCTTTTAAATGTCCTCAGAAATTAATTAAGAACTTGGAGTTTATACGTTTATTCAAGGTCTATAGGCACAGATCGAGGATTTTATGTATGAATATTTGGATCGAAGTCCATCAGCCACAGCGGGTAACCGCGTAATATCCATTAACTGCCGAAAGGCAGCTAGTAGTATACAGTTAGTGACCTAATTCATGAAATGTGTTGAAATTTACGAATGATTGCCGATCACTCTCAAACCGACACCATTTCATGAGTCCGATTTCCATGTTAATTAGGAACAAGTTTAAAAGAATTAAAAACATAAAAGAAATATTAAAGACAATGTTGCGTTGTTTAGAAATGCCGATTTATTTTGAAAAGCGCAATATCCCGAAAACGGCAGAAATGGCTCAAATTAAGTGAAGTTTGTTTTTAGATGTATAGAATGTACTCTCATACCAAGCACGTAGGAAATATGAAAGTAGACGTAAAATCACGTCTAATAACAGCGTTTCAGTGAAGTTTACATCTAAATATAGTTTAATAAGTAGTGTGATTTCATATATGACGGTTTGTCAACTGCTTACATTCTGAGTGTAGATTCGAAAACAGTTTTCCAGTGATTCCTGTTTTTTTATTTGTTTAAAGTAAATGAGATGGGGTTCAACAAGAGAAGCTGGTTTTTGTTTGATTTCACCGATGGGGACATCGTAGGAACAAAAGTTTTCATAAGGTGACTTGGCATGAGGCCGGTCGGTGCCTGATAAATTTAAATAGAACTGACAGGCGTGATCGTAAACATACCATTTTGTGTTTATAGAGAGAACCTTTCTTCTGTTAATTTAATTTACACTTTTCGTTCGTATTGGATGACGCTGAGTTTCAGACCCCCTCGAAATTTTCCTGAATACTTCATGATTTTCAGTTTTTTCACCCGATCGTCCATAAAGACAGATTCTGAATTGCCTGTCTCTTGAGAACTTTAAAATATGATGGGTAAGGTGATAGAATACGAACAGCACAGGTACTAGCCAAAAGCCCATACATGCGTGTTTCACCGATACTCTGCCGCTGCATGGCGAAGCTGAGAGGTGTTCGGCTCGTCGGTGGGCCTCTCAGCATTCCCCGTGGGCTCCACAGTTTCTAACTTGGAGTATCTATCAGGAAGCAGGCAAGGAATTCTGGGGGACCCTCTGAAAAGCCGAACCCCTCGCAGAATATCGGCGAAACGCGCGTCTTTGGGTTTTTGGCTAGTACCTGTGCTGTTAGTATAATATAACCTTACCCTAAACTTACAGTACTGTCCGAATTACTGATAAATAAGCTCTTTCGAAAACGATAAAATAACTGTCAGCGGACCCTTCTAATACGGTTTTTACACTTATTATACAAGAAATGCCCCTTGATCTTATAATTCTCCCACCCCAGCGCAAGAACAACCGGATTTACTAGTTGGTTTACATTGCTCTTCACGAAATGTCTCGGAAATTGGGCGATCAAAAGAGTAATCCATCCAACAAAGAATCAACACGTGTTGACTCTGGGCGGCTGCAATGCGTTTAATTTGTGCATGTAATGCAATTAGCATGCTGTCGAGGCACTTAAAAATTACAACAATCGTAAACGTATGCTGATAACTGTTTTAGAGTTGCGAAAATTCCCATAGCAGTAATCGGAAGAAGAGGTGGCGAGCATACGTAGCTTTCGATAAATTCGCGTCGGGAACGGGATAGAAGTAAAACATGTCAGCGATAAGAGAAATCGACAAAAGTTCTCCTTAAAACGCAGGCGGGGTGTGGGGATGTCAGGGGCGGGGTGAGAGTGGAAGGGGGCGGGGAGACTTGCAGCGTTAGTCGACCTTCGATCACTGTAGGTGCGGCGCCTGAACGTGGTTCTGCTGTGCCCACAAGATTGATCTTCGTAACCTGATGGCGACCGCTTCTGCTGTTGCTAACAGGCGCTGACCCAGTAGCTTTAGGATACCGCAATGGGACCTTTCGAAAACGATACTGTGGGCCCAACGGCCTGCTGTAAACAGATTTAAAATTCGCGTTTGGGAAATCACCGGCTGAGGGCGGCAGATAGGACAAAATAGAACGTTCTAGTCTGTTTTGTCCTCCGTGCTAATGCCTCTCTAGATTTATGAGATTTTTTAGGACCGTGATATGTCCATTCATAAAACGCCGCATCCACTGCAAAAATTTGCCAAACCCGCATGCCATCTTCTCAACAGTGTACGGAAATATGTGATATTCCTTTCACGAAATGTACACAGCATTTAGATATGAAACTCTAAATGAAATTGCGACGGCATGTGGACGAAAAAGTATTTGGAAAATGTTTGAAAAACCAAAATATACTCTCTCAGAAGACGAGGTGGTGAGCACAAGTAGCTTTCCATCAATTCTCCTCGAGTCAGCACAATCATATGGGAACGGGGTAGAAGTAAAGACATAACAGTGGTTCGCCTTAAAACAGAGGCGAGGTGTGGGGATGTGGAGGGGGGGTGGGGTGGGGGGAGGGGTAATAGTAGTCACTGTCGGGGGCGGGGTAAGAGCAGAAGGGTGCGGAGCCTTGCAACGTTAGTCGACCTTCGACCACTGTAGGCGTGGAGCCTGAACGTGGTTCTTCTGTGCGCACAAGATTGGTGTTCGCAACCTGCTGTTGATAACAGGCGCTGGTCCAGTAGTTTAGGATATTTCGATTGGACCTTATAGATCACACGAAAAGCTTCTCTGGGGCCTACACGATGTCCGGAATCGACAACATGCGCGAGAATGGCGCTGCTTATGCTCCTAGTTTCACCATTTCCCAGCCATGACGGGAGGTGTTCCCGTGTTATCTTGGATAAGCGCCGAATTGTGCGACCAATATAACCCGCTCCACAGGTGCAAGTGAAGAAATAGATGCACATTGAGGTGGTTTGGAGTGGCAACTCATCCCTTCCTTCTTCGCGTAAAATAGGGTTAGTATAAAATGATATTTTAACCCTTGCTGCTGGGAAGGTTCGGAAGACCGCTTAATCAAGGCGTCTGATTAAGAGTTCACTCGCAGCGTTCCCTTGAAAAGGGACTGCGAGAAACAAAGTTTTCTTTTCAGTCGTCGGTGTGGAGCGTTTTACCGGTCGTTTGGCAATGTCCTTTTCAATAAACCTGTCAGGATACCCGTTGTCGCGAAGGAAGTCCTCGATTTATCTACGCTCCTTCTCGATGCTATTTGTTTAGCAAATTTTTCTAGCTCTTTGTGCCAAACACCTGACTGGATTTCGTTTTTGTTGGAGAGGTACGAAACTGGCGAAGTTCATGCATTGTCCAGACCAGGTTTTCTTCCGATAGACGCTTCTTCGGACACTCCCGCCAGGTCTTCTGCTTAGAGGAACATCTAAGAAAGAGAGTGGACTGGCCGATTCAACCTTCAACGTAAATTTTATAGAGGAATGCGCCTGATTTACAGCATTTAGGAAGGTAGCTACGTCAGTTTCTGCGGTGGCAATTGCAAATATATCATCAACATAGCGACTGTAATGTTTAAGCTTATCGATCTGATCGCTTAGTTGAAATCTTTCCAATTTGCCCATGTAGACATCGTCTAGGAGAGGTCGAAGAGGCGAGCCCATATCAGTGCCGTCTATTTGTCTATCGAGTTGGTTGTCAAACAGAAACTGCACATTTAATGTGCATCCTAGTAATAGTTCCTCCTTCTTCAAGAAAGAAATTAGGGGAAGGCAAAATTATCAATAAAATGAGTGCAAGACAGAGTATTTTTGTGGCTGATCCTTATAAAATAGAACTGAATTTATAAGAGCAGTGAAAATAAACAGAAAAATTCGCACTACTCAATTAGTGCTTTTTTACAGGGTATATTTTTGGAGGGCCAAAAAGAAGCTCATTCAATGCCCGATTGCTAGCATGATTAAAATATAGCAGGATTATGCTGTTATAACCCTACATAAGTAATCTTTTGGAATTTAAAACTGTTTCGCGCCTTCGATCAAAATTGAATGAGATAGTGCAGAAGCCACTATTCAGTCATTCCCTTTGCTTCATCGACCCCAAGACGTTAGTGGCAGAGGAGCAGGGTAACTGCTTTTCCCTAGTCCCTTCTAATTAACCTGCATACCTCAGTCATTCGAATTATTTCAAATGCATTTTGAGTGTACCGGCAGTGAGCAACATTGGCAAGTTTCCTTTTCCCAAACTGCCTTTGGCCAATATTCGTCTAAGGTGTAAATGTAAACGAGTGATTTATTCTGTTCTCCTATGCTGCACAGGCAACAATCAACACCGGCGACGGGACAGTGTCTCGGCAGATTCGGCTCTCGCTGATGCGCTACATGAACCTGGCGTGGATCCTGCTCATGCGTAGAATCAGCGACCAGATAGCGGATCGCTTCAAGCAGGCGGAGGATGACAACGGGGAGACCGCCATGTGCTCCCGCTGCAAGACGGCAAGACCAAAAAAGCTGCAGCGTCGCACCTGTCACCCCTGGAGCATTTCACAGGTCAGCTGGTCTCGTCTCTGTGTGTACGCATGTTTATTTCCCTCCCCCAAGAGCGGCTCTCGCGTATCCACTCGTGCTAAGACTTGCGCCTCTGTTTGGGACGGCGGTGACTGTGCCTATTCTAGCCGGCGTCGATGGTGGCGCGGATATTTTCTTGAGGTTTCCATGGGAATTCGGAGTTCAGGCGTGTCGCCAACAGCTGCTCCGACTGTCTCTTTGAGGCTGTCTCCTCAAACACTTTGGCTCATAAACCTAACCACAAGGCAGCGCCGGCAGCAAGCAAACGGATTCTTTCATAGCGGTTTTTTATTTGGCACCGTTCCTGAGCTCCTCTCAGTCGACGACTACTTGTTTACCCAATCTTGAAGGGTGACGGCCCAGGCTAAATGCAGGGCCACGAGTCACCCTTCTGGGCCAGTTTGTAAGCGTCTGCTAAGTCAGAATTAGCAAACCATAATCATCGCAGTCTGGTCTGTGCTGGCAGTTCCCTAACATCTGGTTCCTTGCTGGTAGATGCGCTTGCGTTCCCGCTGGGCATACAGGTGATGGGCATAGCTGCCCAGTCACCATCGTCCTTCTGACTCCTGTTGGGGTGTTGTTGTTGTTGTTGCCGTTTTGGTGAACAATCCTGGTCAAATGTATGCTGCGGACCAAGGGAGTGTGGTGACACGTCTAGGTGCGGGTCCGGCCGTGCCAGTCATCTGCGTCCTCCCCCGCCTCCGGTCTTCCTGACTCTGTCTTGATACCCATTTCAAATGGAGAGTGGGGAAAAGAGAGTGCGGTAGATGCAGTGCAAGTCTGTTATATGATTATAAACTAAATCACGTGCAACTAACCGGAATCGACGGTCGAACCGCTGCCCCATCCCTCTTCATCCTCATTCTGGTTCGTGCTGTATCAACAGGGGTATGGCGCGCGTTAATCCGGCTGTGCACGCAGGGGTTTGGTATGATGGCACGCCTAGGCGCCGGCTCAAACCCCGCCAAATGGCCAGCGGTTAGGCAGTTGACTGGTACCCAGGAGAAGGAAGAGAGAATGAGGTGGATTCTTGGAAATCTCTCACTACAACACTTCAGCATATTTCTTCACTTTAAACAATCTAACGCGCTCTTAAATTACTACGACCCACTAAAAAATAGTAATTTGAAAACTACCACCTGACGGCACAACTCCGTACTCTCTGGCCGGCAGCATTGCCTCCTTAGATGGGATCCAAGTTAGTCCCTTGTTTCTGTGAAAAGCCGGCTAACACACATCGGCCAGGTCGTGTAGACGAAATGTTTAACTTTGCCATCCACTGCCCTGATTTACTCTTGCAGTCGGGCCCACATGGATGGGGGAGGATATAGTGCGGCAGATACTACACAGGTCTGGTATCAGTTTAAACTAAATCAAACGCAACTCACCGTCCTACACCCGTCTGTCTGAAGCGACAAACGGCGAACATCATCGTTCGCCATGCTTAGACTGTCATTCGGCAGACCCGACAGCCTGTTTATTTTGCAGCTACCCTTCGCTGAAGGCTGGGTATCCGACAGTTTGACCAACGGAGAACATGGTTCCCTAGTGTCGATTGTTATGCCAGAATATCACTTGCTGGCTGGCCAGTCGTCGAGCGGCAGGCTACGGACCCTCCGAAACGTTCACAGTTCGACACTGGTAACCAATGATGTCCACCGTGTGCTCCACAGCAAGGTAGGGCAGGCACGATGACTTGCGCGTGTTTTATTTTATAGTGATAGTAGTCTTGCGCTGCATCTACCGCACCCTCTCCTCCTCCCCTACCTGGTGTTAAGACAAGAAGTTCGAAGACGGTAGGGAGCGCAGGTGGATGGCACCGCCGAACACGCACCTAGGCGAGCCACCACACCCCCTGGTCCACAACAAACACTTGACCAGGATTTCGACCAACGACAGCTGCGCCACAACTGGTCAGAAAGACGAGGATAACTGGGCAGCCAGGCTCACGACCTGTATACCCAGCGGGAACGCAAGAACATCTACCGGTAGGGAGCCGGATGCCAGAGAACTTCCAGAACACACCAGGCTGAGAGGGCCATGGTTTGCTGATGATGGCATAGCAGGCGCACAATCTCTAAGGCCCAGAAGGGTGACACGCAGCCCTGCACTTAGCCTGAGCCAGCACCCTTCAAAGCCCGGGTAGTCAGCCAGTACCCGTAAAGCACACACTCACACACACTCCTTGCAAGCGTGATAGTACCAGAGGTCACGTTAAGAATGAGCCCTGACAGCTTGACTCTCAGCCCACCAGTGCGTCACTCCACACAAACACACACACTACTGGGCTGACTGCGTGAACTGAGTTGAGGCGTCAGTCGGCAGCCCTCCAAGCCACGGCGTTTGGCGCACGGTGGTCGAGGGCACTGCAATATAACAAAATATTTGTAGGCAACGGAAGTGGTGGTGATGGTGGT
>CACRXP010000088.1:1507088-1517205 GCA_902702965.1 Spirometra erinaceieuropaei | reverse complement strand
GTGGTGGTGGTGGTGGTGGTGGTGGTGGTGGTGGTGGTGGTGGTGGTGGTGGGCTACTGTGGTTAAGCCGACCCCTAAAATGCCACATAATGGGAACTAACATCGACTGATATGATGGGAACATGCACTGAATATGCTAACGGAGGCAATCACCTTCCGTTACCACATTCGGTGATGAGGCATTCCCTCCGCAGGGAAATCAGTCACGTGGGAAGGGCGCGGGCAAGCAAATATCCCAGTGACAATGAGCCAGTTTGCTGAGCCATCGTCACACCAGCGTCCAACACGGATAACGAAATCACGGCCATTAACGACTCGGACTCGAACTGATAAGCTACCACCGCATCAATTACAAACCCCAGCGGTGATCGCGAGAGCTGCTAATGACAATACGCATTTGGTGCCACGGCAGCCACGTGCTATAAATGCTGCAGTCTTTGTGTCTCCACTACCAATATCAGTGACTGTCTCTGTTGGTGTGTTCCATTGAGAATTCAAAATGTCAGGCCAATAATCGTCTTGTTCTAGTGATCGCATCGTCTTCTTCTTCCAAAATGCAATGCTTCCTAGGAAATGCACAGTTCTAAACTGTGCATGTTGATATGGGGTGGCCCTATTGGGAGGTTGGTCTTACCGGTACCGATCTTGTTAGAGTGGCGTCGGGGCTTGCCACGTTCACGGCTGTCGATTTCGATATAACTAAATTTCCTCTCACAAGGCTGAGTCAGCTGGGCAAAATGTATTTAAGTTTCGTCAGACTAGAGGGTCCTCGACTTTGTGGTGCGTCCAATCATAGCCATTCTAGAATTAGTGATTAATAAATAACCACTGTCAGCGTTTCCCACTGGCGTTGACAAAAAGAAGGACCGCTGATCTTCTTGTTAGCTACCTTCATTTTCCTCTCTAAAAAGGAAGGAAAGATCAGCCGAGAGAAATGTATTACCTGTGTATTAACCGTGTGATGTTTAGAGAATTCTGACTGATTGTCTGTTGGCAAAGATGGGACTACGTAGCACAATTAATCAGGGCCAAGTCGGTTTAAAGCCGAAAAACATTGTTGCAAATCGTGTCACGCATATCCATCCCCCCCCCCGGAGCCTTCTAATAATGTCAAATTGATATGATGGATACAACAGTGACCTTTCTACCCTCTACAATGGTCCACGCGGGGATTGAGCTGGACCAACACGGGGGCCACGTCAAGGCGCATCGGGCGTTATTGGGTTGCGCACCCATAACATACATGGGGCCGAGATGGGACGCCCAGGCGCGTACTTGTGCCGCGCCAGCCACCTGTGCCCAGCTCTGTCATGGCAGCGGATTCAGGCAGATGAGGAAAGAGGGGGTGTGGTAGATGCTTCGCAAGTCTACCAACACCACTTCTTCGCGCATAAATCGCCATCCTTGCGCCCACCAGTCCGTTGGACAGACGGTGGACATTGACAGTAACGACGATCGATCTACCAGCCATTATGTCTACGTAAGGTGGCTGAACCCTTGGGATAATCGTTTGATCTGGTGGCTGTATGAGGTCCTTGCTGAGTGAGTCATGTGTAAGGTCTTTTCAGCAGACCTTTCTACTGATCCCATTTAAATCACAAAGGTCATGTCGTCCTGACACATTCCTTAACAAACAAAACCAGACATTAAATGGCCATTTTCATAAAGCTGGGATTCTTTCTTTTCACTGCAGTTTACTGAACACAAATCAGCCCTTCGTAGTCGTCTGACGACGGATCGAAAGTCGACTACGCTTTTTACTCCTCGATCGGCTGACTTTCACATGGAGCTCTTTGGCAACGATAACCGCCACGGAGCATTTGAGGGTGAAGACGAGTGGAGTATCCGGGCTACACTTGAAGGCTTCAATAGAGACAAAAGTGAGTTTTGCACTTTGGCCTTCACAGTCAGCTCTAGAAATCCTCTTTCGTTACCCCGAGATATTTTGTAGAAGCAATCTGTTGACAGGAGCAGTTTACTGGACTCAAGAATGTCTTCGTACTGACAATTGTCATGGGAAGCCAAGACTTCTGATACTCAGACAGAAACCAGCATATAGCTTGAGTCGAATTACCGGAAACGTTAAAAAGGTCTTCAGTTCTATGGTAGTAGTGCTATGCCAGAGGGCGAATCCTACCACACCTCGTCCGTTGAAGCAGAGCGGATTTTATCAAATATTCTGACGGATAGAGAGGACAATATCTCCCAAAAAACAGAACTACTTTGCCGGCACACAAACATTTAGGCTGTCTTCCGGCCCTGCGGTCTCAGCAGAGACTGACAGGCTGTTGGATAATCGCAGGCATGTCGCGGAAATAGTTGTTATTTTGTTTGTGAATGTAAACCGATAAAGACAGAGACAATGCAGCATCCGGTGTCTGGTTCATTTTCCTTCAAAAGTTAGCCACAGGTTTTTTTGTTTCTAACCGCAGTATCTTAGTTGGCCTAATATTTCTGTGTGCATAGCTGAGACCACAAAAGGTGGGCTCAGCAAGGTCGGATTGGTAAATTGGCAGATAGTAGGCACACTGACGACCAATAGAAGCGAAGAGACGAGTCCCTGGTAGTAGTCTTGAATAAGGGGACACGATCGCTGGGACAAGAGCTTTATTAGCCTGACGTTTCGGATTCCTGCTCGAATCCATCATCAGAGACAACAGCAGATACGGGTGATTCACGTACAAGGGGCTGCAGTATTTATAGGATGCAGTAGCCCCAGCGATCGTGTCTCCCTCTTCAACATTGGCGGCCACTCAGATGTCCGAAAATCGATGCAATTTCAGAATTTCCACAAACTATCTACTCCGCGATTTCAACTAATGCCGATCACGAACAGGACAATCTCAACATAATAAATTGCAGAACTGAGCTTTGGAATAATCACGACGATAGAGTGACAGGAGCAGAAGAGGCTGTGAAATGTTGTACTCAGCCAGTCAAGGACAGTCAAGAACGCTTGCGAACGAAGGGATACATTTGTCGCAGACTGCGCAGACGGTCCACAAATGAAATTTAACCAATGAGGATGGAGCACTTCCGCGCGGGGGTCCTGTTTGTAGTCCCTTACCCCGATGCTTGTTTGTTTAATCTACACCCTGCCCTGTGCGAATAAATGCATAATGGTCTGCCGATGAAATTACTGTTTAATAGTAACCTTCTTCCACTAGCTAGCCCTCGTCATCGTCATCATCATCGTTGACAGCAGCAAGCAAGTCTGTGCAACGCGGATGGTAAGGAATATATTGGCTGAGGGGTATACACGCTAAAGAGGACATTATGAACCTCTATGTGATTTTAGCCGTATTTTCCACGATGATTCGTTGGTGAATATCTGTCATTGTTGATTTGGTGGCTTCTCGACATGATTTTATATCGTTTTTTTAAATACTTTTTATCATGCGATTCACCGTTTGTTCACTCTGCAAATGTTGTGCAGGAAAAAAGTACCCTTTATCAGGACTGAGATTAACCTAGGAGGAGGCGTCGGCGAATAATCCTTCGGATCTCATCTGCGAGTTGTCTTAGCAGTTTGAGTGGCAGTGTTTGCATTTCTGGTAGAGAGGCGCTCACCGGTCGTTTGTACAGAACTCGCCCATCCCGTTGTGCCTTCGGGTTTTCTCTCCTTCTCGAGCCCCACTAGCAGCCGGACAGCGGCGTATGACATATGCAGAAGCGACATTACTGACAAAGACAACGGAGACTGGAATGGTCATTTCTGGCTTATTAGCCGTCGTCAGCCGGCCAATCAGTGTGTGTGGAGTTCATATTACAGAAACCTTTTTGAGAACGTTGGGGGTCCACTGAGGAGCTGAACCCCTTACAGCTTCGTCGCGCAGCGGCAGAATATCGGCAAAAAACCTGTCTGGGCTTTAGCTAGTACTTATGTCGAGAGTACGGTATAATAAATATGCCACATGTATAAAGCCAAACAAGCCCGAAACAGTCCTGCATGAGTCTACCCTCCGGACAATGTCATCTCCCCTCTGCTATCATAACTTGCCCGACTTTGGCCTGGGAGATGGTTGCCTGTTTGTGACTATTGTCACCCATACGAAGCTTGTTTTCTTCATGGAGCCAGTTGATCGGTGTACGTCGGTTCCTGAGTGAATTAATACCCGGGGGATGCCCATCTTCCAGTACATGCATATATGTTTGAACATTCGAATTGGAGCAAACCTATTCATACCTTCGCATACTAATGCGGCTTCTAACGATTGTCGGAGATTATGTTTTGCAAACTTAAAAACCGTTTCGTAAAGGGTCTACCTTCTTAACTCTCTTTGCTTTAAACCCCGTATTGCATAAACAGACCAAAATTTAGCTAGCGTCCGAGCGTTAACCGGCAGGCCCAGCAACTTCGCTGATTTTGTTTAGTAGCAACGAAGTCAAGGAGTAAAAATGTGTTGCATGTATTGGGGATCGGTACTTGTTAAAACTTTTAGACTACTTGTACCATTGTTCGGTCTCTTAACTTGACCGGAGTATCAGAAATAAGCAATAAAATTAGGACAATTTTAAATCACCTCGGTAGGACGTGTTCCATCTAGGAGATCCGCAATCACTTTACTATTCTGGCCTGCTCTTTGACTTTTATAGATACCTCGCTTTATGTAGGGGTCTGTTCTGGTCATATATTAGTTGCCGTTTTTTTTCGACCTGCAGAAATTCGCGACACATTTGGTAAGATTATTACCGAGGAGGAGATACGTGCCTTTGAGGCTGTGGCCAAACAGTTTTTCCTGCGGACGCGCCAACGATATCTGCCCGAGTACTGGGTCCCTCTTCAATGGGCGGTTCGTTTGGTGCAAAAAGCCGGTCTCAACGGTCATATAGCTGAGCCCAGGCTGATTGGAACCTTGCTAGGGGTAAGTTCCACGATCCCACTAGCTTCTCCTAACGCCCCTATGTTTCTCTACCTGTTTATCGATTGAATGCACTGCCTGATTTGTGTTCTGTCGTAAATGGTCTCTCATGTGTAGCAGTTCATGCGAAGACTTGACTTATTACCGGTCATTTCACGAGAAACGTCAAAACTAGGACCCTAATTATTATTGGTGGAGGGCGCTCATCGATTGTTTTTACGGAACTCGCTCGTTCCGTTGGCTGGCTGACTGTGGCTAATAAGCCAGAAATGGCCACTCCAGTCTCCCTTGTCTTTGTCAGTAATGTTATTCTGCCTATGTATCATACGCCGCTGTGCGGCTGCTTGTGGGGCTCGAGAGAGAGAGAGAGAGAGTCCATAAGGCACAGCGGGACGAGCGACGTCCGTAAGAACGATCGGTGAGCGTCCCTCCACCATTGTACATTTCCGATCACAAACGACAAGACAACGAGCCCCTGGCTCAGTAATTAGAGGCATCGGCTTTCTAACCAATAGATCGTGGGAGAGAGCCCCAGATGTCCCACACTTTGGGATTAGATATGACTGGCTGTCAACGGCTAATAAACCATAAATGGCCATTGTAATCTCCCTTGTTATTGTCGGTAATGCTATTCTACCCCAATCATTTTATTAAGAAAAATGCTAGAATTTTGAGAGAAGTGGTATTTTAGCATCATTATTGTACGATTTGCCATAATGAGAGCCCAGGCACTAATCAAAAGCCCAGACACGTGTTTGGCCAATATTATGCCGCCGCATGGCACAGCTGCGAGGGGTTTGGCTCATCACTGAGCTCCCCGGAGTCCCTTGTGTGATTTCTAATCGATACTTTAGTTTTTTTACATTTCACGGCAAGATCCTATTTGGTAGCCGTGCCCGTTAGGGGTTAAGGTTAGAGGTTACCTGGTATAAATTAGTCGGAATGAGGCCTTATAGCTACAGTCTAAACGTATATATAGATATTTGTGCGAAATCTATCATTTTCGATGGGATAAGCCCGTAATGTTCATAAACCTCTAACAGACGGCTGTGTCTTGCAGCGGCATAGTATCGGCGAAACACATGTCTAGGTTTTTGCTCAGCACCTGTGTTGTTATCATGGTATATCATGCAATAATGGGGTTTAAATATTACTCCTTTTAAAATACTAGCATTAATCCTTATAAAATAAGGTTTTTAAAGCAGGCCTGGACAGCAGAATTTATTGGTACCAGTAAATTTCGCGACGACTTCTCAACTGCAGCCTGTCGTTGTATAACACAAATGACAAGTGAGAAAGGTAAAGAGGTTTGAATTTTGACAGAGAAAATCAACGTAAAGCAGCAAGGTCAAAGTATACTGCTTGTAGACTAATCAACAAAATGGTAACTTCAAAATGCAACATAGGACAAAAATGGGGAAGTAAACGTGCGGAGGGATTTCGAAAAGCAAAAGGGACTCAGGTCTATCAGGGCAAGCTGAGGTTGACCACGTGGTCTAACTGTTTACATAGGCCGGGTTTCTCCCGCCGTATGTACGCTGCCTCTAGGTAGCGCAATAACCGAGTAGATCGTGCTCGAACTAATACTCGAAAAGACGTTTTGGGGTCAACCGAATGGACACTATCAAGGAGATGTTTTGTAATATAAGACCGCGAAATCTTATTCTCCTGCTTTAAAAGCCATTTAGACAGGTGTTCAACTGCCCTGGCTGCCAGTTGCCTTTGCGTTCGCCCAATGTACTTGCATCCACAAGTGTATGTGAATTCGTAAGTACAATTTAACGTGGCGTGCAATGGCAAGGCATCTTTCGCCCGTGAAAATTCGATAGACTTAGTAGGGCTGCAGAAGATGAGTTCGGCTGAGTTGTAAGTTCTTTTAATAGCGCATCTCAATCGCCGCTTGATGGTATTAGAGATGTTGTCGCTCTAAAAGAGTAAGGATATTATAACGGACTTTTTTCGGAACAGATTGCCCCGTCAATTTTGGCCGTAAAGTGTTGCTATACTTTTCGATGAATCGTGTTGGATATCCCCGTTTAAGCAGAACTGTTTTGAGGCAAGAAATTTCGCCATCCAGCGTTTCAAGAGAGCAAATGTTTCTTGCTCTTTGAAACAAAGTATAAACCAAACTTCGCTTTTGTTGTATCGGCACAAAGCTCAAGAAGTACAGGTATAGGCCTTGTCATGTATCCTTGTGGAAAACAGATCACCTTACCGAACCATCTTCCTGTCTAGTCATGAGGACATCCAGGAAGTTTTAAATTTACCATTTTATTGACTAGTCTACGTGCAGTATACGTTGACCTTGTGGTTTTACATTGATTTTCTCTGTCGAAATTCAAACCTCTGTACCTTTCACACTTGTTATTTGTGTTATGCTACGACAGGCTGCAGTTGAGAAGCCGTCGCGAAATTTACTGGTACCAATAAATTCTGCTGTCCATGCCTGCTTTAAATTCATTCCGGGGGACTATTGCTTCAATAATAAGGTTATCAAATTCACCGTTTTTGTGAAAAAGATCGGTAAGAAGTTAGCTCCAACAAGGGCCAAACGGTAGATGGTCTAAACTAACAAGGGAGCTATATAAGACTACGGCAGGCGTTATTGGGAATGCGAATCCATAACAAATGCCCACATCAGGGTGCTGTTGCCAGCCTATTTGCGGGCTAACGCCGCGCCAATTAGGATCTGTGCCACCGTGTCTGCTGTTGTTGAAAATTCTGCTTAGTGTACGTTGTGTACCAGAGGATGTGGTGGTACGCCTAGGTGTGTGTTCCTACCACGCCAGCCATCTACGCCCCCCCCCTCCCACCTCCGGTCTTCTTGACTCTGTCTTGACACCGGATCCAGGTGGGGAAGGAGTACCGAGTGCAGTAGATGCTGGAAAAATCTACTGTCACTATAACCTAATTCACGCACAAGTCACTGTGTCTACTGCTCCCACCCTGCTATGGAGCACACGGTCGAACTGTCATGGGGAATTCCGTTGCACAGGCGTGGTCTTGGAGCCCCAGAAGTGAAAGAAGAAAGGCGATATGTCAGCAGACGCTTCTGAATGTATTGGCTGATCAACTACAAGACCCAGTCTACGTGTGACACAACAGCCCCGGTACAGTTCCGCCCAGCCAGATGAAGGTGTCATCTAAATCATCTAAATGTCAAAAAGTTCAGTAATGTGCTTATATTTGTAACCTCGCCCGTGATTTCGAGTGTCACAAGGCTTTCCAGCGTATACTTAACATCAATATCCTCCAAAAGAGATCCAATAATAAATCTCATATTCCTTTGCAGATGCATTCTGTTATCTGAGGAACGTTATACTTGATATGACACCGACCGACTTACTTTTCAAGTAATCTCACATATGCCCCGCATATTAGATTTTCAAGATAGTCAAGCAAAGATCACAAGTACTGCCCAAATTTCAGTTTTTCAACGGAAATCACCCTCCTCCGGTCTGCAAGTCATTGCCTGCAAACCGAACTTGCAAAATTAACTTTTAGCCAAACAGGGGATAGAGTAAAAGGCCATTCATCATTTCTTACTCTCTGTAAGCCTTGAACAATTGACTGCTTTGGGATCTTGAAGCGGCAATTGCTAACTGATGAAAAACCACAAGACAAGGCTGTTTTAGTCAGTCGTTAAGGGAAAAGCGTGGGAAAAAAGGGTGTATTTCATTGATGACTGTAAGAAACCTACTTTTTAATTGCTGCCCGGAGGTGTTTTCAGTAAAAGTATTTAGGAAGTCCTCCAAGCGATGCCTGAAGCAACTTCGTGAAATCCATCTTGACTTTCCGTTGCGCCTACGCTTAGGGTTTAGTTTGAAAACCCTAAGGTCTACAACTTTAGCTTAGGGACAGTCGTTCGTTTCTCTAGACAACTAAGAAGATTTCATATTGCGCTCGTGATATGTTTAAATGAATGCGGACTACAACGCATTTATAAATTGTCAGACACAGTGTCATTTAAGCAGATACTTCACGATCTTGCAAACTGCTACTTTTCAACTTCTTGGGAAATCAATCGCTAACTTAGAGTAAATCAGCATGAGCTTAGGTCTGTTGGCGCAGGTCGAAATTAGGTATGAATAGCTGAGCCGAAATCCATCAGCCACAGGGGGTAACTGCGTTATATTCATTTATTGCCAACAGGTAGCCAGTAGTAAATGCTTAGGTAGCACGACATACTATAATTGACAGCACATATGCTAGCTTAAAGCCCATGCACGCGTGTTTCGCCGCTGCATGACACATCTTCGAGGGGTTTGGCTCATCAGTAGGCCCCCCGACATTCTCCGGATGCATTCAGGTAGATACTCCAGTTTTGAAAATGCCGCTTTTCAATTTCCTCAGAAATTATCCGCTAACATAGAAATGTCATAATTATAAAAACGCGCACTCAGAAGGTGCTATCATGTCATGGCTGAAATGTCCTGTAATTGTGCAACATGATAATCGCATTCAACTCCTACCTGCATGATCCTTTCTAACCGAGATCATATTGAGGAATTGCCGTTGACATTTCCTGAGTCACACCACACACCGTACCGGACATTTTGCCAATCGGATAGAACATAATGCGTACTGATAGGTAAAAAGACAAGCACCAACCTGATGTTCTGTGCGCTATTAGATAAGCCGCCGTGAAATTTCGGTAACTTCTGGCCTACCTAAGTGGGTGTTGTTAGCTGTTATTTCAAACTGCCTAACATAGCTCCTAAGATGGTAAATATACTAAGACTTGTAAGTGGGGGAATAAATCGTGGACGCAATGTACATGTTACTGAGATGGTGATTTGTCGCGAGAGAGTGACTGATAAAGCTGACATGCTCTACATGTGTTCTCCCTACATGTGTTCCCCCGATTTTCCAGAGTTTACAGTCAAGGTCTGAGGAGTTACGGTTCATTCTGAGGCATATTACTGTGGTAGGTTTAAGTAGCGATGTCTTCACAATGCCCTTTTTTTCTTTTTAGGAAATTGGAACTGTACGCAACAATATGCAGCTACTGCAGGTCTACAGCAGCATAATGATGCCACTCGTGTATACTCAGGTGTGTTACTGTTTTTTGGTAGGTCGGTAAAAATTTTACGGTATCTCAGGAAGCCATGAATAACATCATAATTAAATATAGGTGGATATAGAAGGCTATTCAACAGGACTTCTGACGATCGCGTTTTGTGTCATATGGAGTTCAGTGTAGGTTCCCCGTAATAGTCATTGGCACTCTGTCACCGCTGAAGTGTATCGCCAAT
>CACRXP010000088.1:1490332-1501358 GCA_902702965.1 Spirometra erinaceieuropaei | reverse complement strand
GGGGAAGGGCGGTGCAATGGATGTCCTGCGGTTTGATGGTAACCGTTCATCCCTCGAGAACAATAAGTGGCCACTGTAGGGTCACGGGCAGTCAATAATGATAGCGAGGAAGATCGGCACACCATCCGGGCGCTTTCTGTTTTCGATCACATCGTGTCCCAATGGCAGGTTTAGATTAAAATGCCTGGACAGAGCCTTTGCTGCAGCGGCTGTGTCCAGGTGGTATGGTCGACAAAACGAAGGTTTCCAAATCAGAAGCCAGAGAAGACAGATTGGTTTGGACCAGTTTTTACTGAGAGAAAGTGCATACAAGAAGCTCTGCAAGCGGTTGCCGTAAGCTGTCTCTCTTTTTGTGTTGTGTGTGCCTCTGTCCTGTCTAAATTGTGTACGACTGTAACCGGTCGACGACGAAGCTGCGTTGATTGGCCTCGAACCTACTCTGGGCCAGTGGCGAGCTTCGCATGATCCTAGCAGCGGGTCAACCGGGAGCGTGAGGCGGACAGAAGGATAGCCACACAAAGTGGCGGCGACCGAGCGAGCGGACTGCCACGGTTGATACTTGTTCCATCATAGGACGCGCCTCGAAGATGCCTGCCTGTTAACCCACGTCAACTTTACCCTGTCAGTTGAGGCGGTTATATAAACGTAGCCGCCGCAAATTGCGATCCATCAGTTGCACTAAGCTATCGGGGCATTAACTGGCTCCCATAAAAGTAGTGCACGGTTCGCTCGTCCCAAGAGGACGATCACCACACCATGTCTACCAGAAGGACCGCTGTGGTGCGGGCTAAAGTGGGAGTTAACTCTCGGGATCTTTACTTCCTGAGCGCCTATGTTGGGGATTCAGACTTTAGACAGGCAACGGACACCCACGTTGTACTGATGCAGACTGCGTGCGCGATCCGGCTATGGGAAACGTTCGTACTTTCCACCACTTAGAGTCCGTTCCTGATTGAGTGGCCCAGCTCACATACTATTCGATCTCATCACTTAACCAGGATTGCGGAGCGCGTCGGTTCCCGCGGACGCCGTAGCGAGGACCATAATACTGTAGTAGGACATTTTCACGAGGATTCTTTGGAATTTTTAATACAGACCAGTCCCCAACAGCCACTCAGACTGATTGTTTACAGTCCACGGTTGCCAAGTCGCAGATGCGTCATCGGGCTTTGCTCCATTTAATAAGACAGTCGGCCTGCCGGTCCCCAGCTCTCCGCGTCCTGGTGGCATTGTCACTGCTGACGGGCGACTGCCTATTCGCTCGACTCGAGAGCCTGTCGTAAATTGTAATGTGCGTGTCGTTTCTCGTCACATTCAAACAAGCAATGCGGTCAAAGAAAATGGGACTAAATTGTCAAAGGTAAATTAGTCAGGTACCTCACCACAAGCCTACCTACTTCGTGGCAAGCCTTCGCTGAAGGTCATTCCGCTATCTGCCACCTGCGGAACAGCCAACAGCTAGGTTAACGAGTAGCCTATCTTCTGCGTTCAGCGTGAAGGATGATCTGCTAACAGACATGTGGTAACTGCAGACTTGTTCCTCAAGTAATACAACAGAAAACATGAAATCAGTGATTTTCGTGGGCAATTGTCGTACGTTCCCAAACCTAAAACTCTCCTTTTTTATGACAGACCTATTTTGGCGTTCTTCTTGGTCGGAATTAAGCCTTTAAGATATTCTACTTACAATGAGGAATTGAAAACGCATGGGTCTCTTAGCAAGTACAGGGCAGTTTCTAAAAGAATATGCATAACAGTAGTCGATACAAGCGAAGATGCGAGCTCCAGGAACTAGATGATAAGAAGAAGAAGAAGAAGAAGAAGAAGAAGAAGAAGAAGAAGAAATCACTGGAAGAAGAGTTTTATTCGCCTGATGTTTCGGATTCTCACTAAAACCCATCATCAGAGAGAATGACAGAAACGGGTCATACCAGCAGTCATAATAAGCATAGCGAGGTTCTTTAACCTTTCTGTCTCGGCCCACCAACCTCTTTATTTCGCTCATCAGACTTACTTCGGCCGTAATATCGCCATTTTACGTATAATCCTAACTAGGCATGAGCAGTAGACCCAATACGGACTCCTGGAAAGTCGCATAGAGTCAGTGCGACAGATAGGATACGGAAAATGAGAAGATTTCACTGTCAAGCTCCGAACACACGACGAACTTCTATTCTTCTTTCACCTACCACAATTGACATTGTTCGAGTTTATCGGATTCACAGACCAATCAGACCTGTGGCATTTCAAGTAATTTTCTCCAATCGCATTTCCGAAAATTAAAAGGAATGACAAATTGTTTCAATACAAAAGATATTCCTGGTTGACCATCCACCCTATTGCATGATTTTCACTGATTTTAGATGTAACTGCACTGCGTCGTGTAGATTTTACCTCGGCAGTAAATAGCATTGCTTTTTACATAGCCTCCGACGGACTAGTGGGACCCGCTGCGTAAAGTCAGGGGTAAGGAAACTCGAGCCCGTCCTGGATGAGGTGTTGCTTGTTGTATTCGCTATGCATAGGCGTGTTTACGCCTACTAGTACCCAGTGTAGCAAAACAACCACAGTCGAACAAGCTTATTACTACGTTTAATGATATAAAAAGGTTGCAATTTTGTTAAATAGAACTTAGAAAGAGCAAATTGCTTCTTCATTAATGAGAATAATGTGTTTTTACATACTTGACTCGATTTGATTTACATGAACTAAAAATCGCAATTTCAGTTCCCAGAGTGGCCTCTGTTGATATTTTTCTTTGTTACATGAAAGTCGCTTTATAACGCAACGCGTGCAAATAAGAGGTTTTAATATGGAGTACTTATTAGAATGGGAAATTAAGTGGATATCCGGGGACGTCTGCCTACTTTTGGCCCCCTTCCTCTCATTAAAAACGAAACTTACATGACTTCTTCTTTAGAAAAGGGCTTTTCGGGATTCCAATTAATTCTAAAAACAAAAAATAGCCACGCCATACATATGCCGTCCCCTCAACTCAAATACCGATCGCGACATTTCATGAGTTTGGTCATCTACTGTATTTCTCTGGTCCGTATGTTTAAACGCAAACTCACCTCTATTCATATGACTTCTATCTGAGCTGCCGATTCTCGTCCCGACTCCCTATTTTCTCCTCCATATTCCTCTTCGTTTTCCCCCACTACTTCCGGGATATCGTGTCTTTCTTTCATGTATTTGTTATTGTCTTATTTCTCCTTCTTTTAAAACTCCTAGTCAAACTGCACTTCGCAGGTCATCGTTATTGTCTGACTTCCCCCCCCCCCTTTGTCTCTACGCCCCACCAACCCTCTTTTAATTCATTTGAAACACTACTCGTCTTGCTTTTAATGTCCAGGCGTTTGCTCTAGATCTTCCTTCGCGGTTTGTCTGTTCTGTAGATGTGTAAGTTTTTCACAGTTTCACAGTGCAGTTTGTTAGGCCGTTAACACAACAGACAGAATTGCCACCTATGGTTTCAGAAACCAGCACCGCCTCCTACTGATACCAACTCCATTTAATCCACCAGGATAGCTAATTTGGAGATCAAACCTGGCTGTTGTGGAAGGCTGAGGAAGGATCGGGGACGCTCTGGGCCTGAGAAGAATGAAACACGACAGCCAAACGGTAAGCCACTGGCAATTTCATCCTGAATAACTGCCTTTTCAATCATGCATGTAAAAAGCAAACTATAAACTGAAAGAAGGCGTCTACAGGCATTAACTGGCAACTGTAGCTGTTCAGATCTTCGGGATGCGAATCGCCTTGCCGATTTGTTAGGATGTGACATGTTTCGGCGGGAGAGAAGTGCTCCGGACACTTCAAAATTATAGATCACTAGTTTTTATCCGACTGTCCCTTTCTGTTCGACTCTCAGAGCTCTAGAGCTGAATAAGTGACAAGTTTTATTCTGAAAGCAAGATGGAACGGTTTTATTTGCCTCTCCCAATGGCCTCCCTTTTAAGTATTTCCCATCTTGAGTGGAATGTCTAGTTTTCTATGAGTTTTACAAGTATTATGAAACCCCTTGGGTATTTCGAGTTCCAATGAATCCTTGCAGCAAATAGCATGTTAATGCCAGGTAAGGCTGACTTTGGGTTTTGCAAAAAGCAGATCTTGTTTCTTTTACTCTCCCAATGAGAATGACTCAAAACCTTTTATAAGTCCATGCAAGACGACGGAAAGCCCTCTCATCCTATGACGCAAGAATTTGACTAACAGGCGGACTTTGAAATTACATGACCTTTGAAAGCAAGCTGCCGATTCCCCCTTTTTATTTACTTAGGGATATTCTTCAGCTTTGGGGCGGCAGACTGGTAAATGGCAAGTTAAGAATCACTTTTACCCATGTTTTTTCCGGCTTACCAATGGCGACGTCATCTTCTGAGTACGTCGCACGTCCTCCTTAGGATTACTTACACTTGCATTCAGGGCTTCCAAACTATAAGTCGTATATTTTCCGCGTGTGGAAAACCATACATTTCTCTATGGTATTAAGAGGATGTTATATGGGGTTCATAAAATTTATCAGAAGATTTAAGCCATAGCGTAAACTTAAGAAGCAACATTACTAAATGCAGAGACACGATGTTTTATAAAAGAGCATTTCAATTTAATAAAAAATCTCACAATTAGAAGCTTTTCCAAAACCGAATAATAATATTTCTTCAAGAATAAAATTTAAAGTAGATGAAAATTTATAGCAAATGAGTTAAAGAATGAATATTTTTCTGCATGTTTCCTATGAAATATAATTGAATTTTTGAGGGAATCGAAAATCGATGAGAAAAATGCATGCTACGTGAGTAGTACTTTTTTACAAGTTGTAGTTTTTGCATGCAGCCGGAAAGGAGTTCGTCCGAAAGCCGACATCCTGAGATAACTGGATTACCGTAGAATTACGCTGCGCAATGATTAGTTTTACAACCCTACTTAATTAATCTTTTCGAAACGAAAACGCATTTTGAAATCTCGGTTGACATTTCATGAGTTAGCCCACCTACTTTATATATGTACACTAATTGACCACATGCTTTTCAAGCTATCTGGCCTCACGTCTTTTTGTGGAACGAAATAGAAACTTGGCCGTCTCCAGTGTCTCCTCATAGTACATGAAGAACCATTTTAACCCCGACCAGCTTGCGGAATAATTGTTGACTTTGCGTAACCTGGGCTACCAGTATCAAAAATCCGAACGCAGGAAGAATAGTTTGATTGAGTGAATGAGAGACGTAACAACGCTATTTTTGCCGGCAGCCTGGGCGGCTGCAGTTGGCAGGAAGGTGCCAGGTTGATAGGGCGGCTGAAGAGAGTCGGCGGTTAAGTTGGTGTAGAGCCAATACAAATATAATTACCTCTGGAAGAGTTTTTAGGTAGGACACGTACATCGATAGCCTCACTATTACTGGCAAGGCTGCCCTAAATCCTATGGGTTAAGAGTAAGAGTTAAGGTATGCCTTAGGCTAAAGGTTAGGGCTGTGCTTAGGGCTACGACGTGGAATATATATCCATCCATGGAATTTAGTGCAAGGGCATCTGTATTACGGAGTGGATTTCTATCCCCGTGCTATACCGTTTCTTTTTAAGATTATTGCTTTCAGTGAGTATCACTTCGTGCTACAATACGTTCATTTGGCTGATACACGAGGACGTTATGACATTTCGACCTTAATCGCCCCCCGGCATCTTTGAATCGACATGAAGAGGAGTTTCTGCTTTAGTAATTTTACACTTTTACGGTTACGATGGCATTTCCCCTGCTAGTAGCTTTACGCACGAGCTGCCATTAGGCTAATCTCGAGCAGTGTTCGACCCATATCGGCTGGAGGTGAACGGGCCACTGGGACATGAGAAAGTAAAGATTAGGGGCGATTGGTTCCATTTTGGGGGCCAGCGCATAATTACCCTATTTTAAAAAGCAAAACCAGCTTTAAAACTTTGAGGATGCATTTTTAGTCCTTGTTGACTTAGTTAAAAGCTGAGGAGCTAACCTGATCCTTGCTTAATCCACGGTGAATCCCACGAGATCGCCTTCCGTGTCGTGAAGCCTGATACGCTCAGGGTTATGAACCAAGCTGTGTCTGTGTCTCACGTAGACGATCCGCTTAGTCCTTCCAGCCGCTTCGCACACGCTCACCTCCGACAATCCTGCTTTCGTCTTACTGGTGTTGGGAAAGTGTGTGAGGTAGAGGCAACGAAAGTCGATTCTGTCGTGTGCAGGACACCGCGGTGCTCTCTTCGAGAGAGCTCTAGCTTTCAACGTTTGCAATCGACGAACTATTGGTTGCTACTGATGTTAGGTGATTTCCTCGTTTTTACAGATTTCCCAAACGACGTACTAACTAACTCATGAAATGTCAACAGAAATTCCGAAATGCGTTTTCGTTTCGCAAATATTTATTAAGTAGGGGTGTAAAACTAATCCTCATGCAGCGTAAGTCTATAATAATTCAGTTACCCCTGGATACCGGCTTCCGAAGAAACTTTTTTCGGCTGCATGCAATATCTACACTCTGAAATAAATGAATACTAAAGGGGCATGCATTTTTCTCATTGATTTTCGATGCTTCTAAATGTTCTGTTATATTTCATGGAAAGAATGCATAAAAATATTCCTTGTTTTTCTTTCGTTCGATAGAAAGCTAGGTCTTTTTACAATTTTATACTCAAAGGAAGGGTATAATTTTGTTTTAAAAAATTTTCTCAATGTGAGATTTTTTGATATCCTGAAATGCCCGTTCATAAAATGTCATGTCTCTGCATTTACCAATGTTGCTTGTAAAGTTAACATTATGCCTCAAATCCACCGCCAAATTTTATGAACCCCATATGGTCTCTTAATACCATAGAGAAATGCATAGTTTTCCGTACACGGAAAATATACGGCTTGTAGTTTTGAAACCCTGAATGCAAGTGTAACGGCAGGTTGGGGTTCAACATTATTCGGGAATTAAAAAGTTTCGAAAACCGAATTATACCCTTCTTTCGAGTATTAACTTGGAAGGAGACGTAAGTTTCTACCGAATGAATAAAAGAATGAATATTTTTATGCATTCTTTCCATGAAATATAACTGAATGTTTAGGGACATCGAAAATCAATGAGAAAATGCATGCTCCTGAAGTAGTCATTTTTTGCAGAGTATAATTTGTGCATGCAACAGGAAAAAATTTCCTTTGGATGCCTGTATCCTGAGGTAACTGAATTATTATACAGTTACGCTGCCTGATAATTAGCTTTACAAGCCTATTTAATTAATATTTTCGAAACGAAAACGCAGTTCGGAACTTCGGTTGACATTTCATGGGTTAGTCCACGTACTGTCATTTGTCGTTCCACGCGTACGCAGGAATGTCTCACATACAGCATAGAACCTTTATGTCCTATGAGATATAGCGTCCCATGTATGAAATTGACTGCGTAAATCAACTAAGGAAGCATGTATCAGGAATACAAAGGCCCACTGTCCACAGAAATCCGTGAACCAACGAAAAAGCCGCGATATATATTTGGATATGCTTACAAATAAAATCCTCGATGGAGTGAATAGACTAAAGTCGAGGCGCGGCATACCGATGGACTACTGTATTCGATTGTTCGGTCAGCCGCGCCCAGTATATATTCGAGGTACTCACGCTTATTTCTTTAACATCGACGGATACGTCGCCAAAAGAACGAGCCTAAAATTTTAGAAGATATTTGGTGAACACCGAGTGTTCTACTGATCGAAGTGTAGTTTCCACGATCAAGCTGGATATGGATAGCCCACTGAACCCATCTGAGACTTACTCATATATCTGCCCACCAAAGACGGACTTTTAAGAACATGTGGCACTAGGTCGATGATATATTTCGCCTTTCGCTGTTTGCTCCCATAGTAAATTTTTTAAAACCTACATTTGGCTTCCATCGTCAAAGCTGCTTTCTCGTTTTTGCATCCTCCTCTTGCGTCAATAGCAGAAATTATTGAAAGTGCACTTATTATCATTCTTGGTTGCTTTCAAAATGAGGTTTTGACCGTTACCTGCGACCCTCTTCTTCCTGGTTTCTAGGTGAGAGTGATCACCTCTTGGTGCCAAAACTGCAAATGCCGCCTAGACGCAACGATGAGAACGTCTGACGAACTACGGCAGAGATGGGAATCATTTTATCTAATTTGTGACCCAACAACTCCCCTAAACTTCCCCTGACATCGACAGGGCGAACAGAAATCGCTAGGATCACCAGCAGGCTTGTTTGCCAGATGAAAATGCAACTTCATATGACTTGTATTTGCAATTGAATCATGGTTACGTGTATCGTTTCTCCCTTGTTACATCGCTCTTTGCTTGCGTGAAATGAAAACGCAATCACAGTGCTCCTTTTCTACTTGTCCTGCCTACATTTGAACTGTGAACAGCAAACGAGACACTTGTTGCGACCTTTGCCTTACACAAGTGTTTTCAAGCTGTGCAATGCGTGCTTGCCAGATACGATATGCAGCAATAGCGCTTTACCCAGTTAGAAGCCGTAGAGAAAGTTGGGAGATTGTTTTCTCTGGACGACCAACCAGCATCACTAGAAGGCAGGAGTCGGAGCACGAGGGCAACTGTTGGCCGAAAGAGCCTGCTCAAGGTCGAGCAGTCAGCGCAACGCGAGGCTCTCCTCAAGGTCGCGTTGGTAGATCGGCCCGTTACTGACCTTGACGCTCCGCGCACGCGGTGCCGCCGTGCCCGCGTGCTGTCGTTGACGCGTTTGCAGCGGCGCCGTACTTGTGCACGAGCCTTCTCAGTCCCACGATGGTGTTTCCACGTACTAGATGCGCGCTGCATTTTCAGCACAATAAAAGTGTCCCTTTACTCAGACAATACGAACGACTACTATAATAATTCCTAACTTTCCTTGGCCTACTGTTGTTTTAAGTCAGTCCTGGGTCTTTACGGAAGTCAGTCTGTACTAGCGTGCTTACGAAACAATTTCTGAGTTGTGATAACCGCTTGTCCGATCCACAATAGCCAGCCACGGAGCTCAGGAGTCTGTTGTCTTCTACTAATAATCCACTCGGTAGGATTGAGTACGAGCCTGCGGACTCAACCAAAATTTTCTATCGCTAAGAGGCACCAGTAGACAGAGAATATTGGGATGGTCGTTTCTGGTACGTTTGCTGTCCTTATCCAGGTCTTTTTGGTGAGGACAAAGGTTTGGTAAGGACGCACTATGAGAATAGATAGCATTCGCAAGTGGACGTTGTCTCAGCAAAGCGACAGTCTTTGCGACTATACATAACTGTGGGATGACACAGAAAATCCTAACCCTCTAATGGCACCTTCTTAGGCGGGTCGAACGGAGAGGTCGATTAAAACAAAAACGCTTCTGAGACCAGTTACAGGCAATTTACGCATGATGCTCGAGTTCCTACTGCTTCAAAGGGCTCTTGAGTTAGTCACTGCAAACAAATTTCGATCTTGTGAGCCGGTCGATAAATAGGAAGCAAATAGGCCGTTTCGAACCAGTGCAAGAGGTTGAGTCATTCGAGGAAAAACCAAGGATATTTGAAGATAAGGTCTTGTAGTGTACAAGAGCGTACGTAGAGAAGCGAAATGTATTTGAGGGAAACGTAGGTGTTGAACCCTTGAACTCCCTATTCGTTACAAGGTCGGGAAGTATGTCAAAAATTTGAAGGCGGAAATATTGACAGTTCGACCATCGGTTTCGATGATGTCCACCGTGTGCCCCACAGCAGGTTGGAGCAGGGACGGTGACTTACGCAGGGGTTTATAGTGCCGGTAGACTTGCGTAGCATCTACTTACACTCTCTCCTCCTCCCTCGCCCGAGCCCGGTGTCAAGACAGAGTCAAGAAGACCGGAGACGAGGGAGGCCGCAGGTGGATGGCTCGGACGGATCCTCACCTTGGCGTTCCACCACACCCCCTGGTCCACACAACAATAACCAGGATTTCAACCAACACAACAGAGATTTGGAGGCTGGCACGGCCGAAGCCGCACCTAGGCGTGCCGCCAACGCCTGGCTCGGATCCCACACTGTGGTGGGAGTGCCATAAAGGCCACATTAACAAGGAGCCATTGCAGCCTGACTCTCAGACCGCCTCCCGTTAAGGAGGAGGTCCAAGGTACCCCGTCAGTTGGCAACCTTCCAAGCCACGGCTTTTAGCGCACCGTGATAGCTTCAAGCGCGTCAGATTGATTATAGTGAGGAAAAAGTGCGCTGAGTAGTCGACCTCACTCTCCCTTCCCATTCCCACACTCCAGCCGCCGTCCGAGCCGGTCGGCAAACTGGAGTGGTGGATGGGCGCGGTGGCTGCCACGGTCGACTGACCGTGACTGCGCGCGCCACAGCACGACCTGGCCCCCCATACACACACAAACACCAGGATTTCACACAACGGGGGTTGAACGGCGTGTCTCTCACTTGCGTGAGAGGGCCGTGGAAGGTGCTGCTTCAGCCCGTTCCCAGCCCACCAGTCCGCCACTCCACACAGCACACACACACACACACAACGCGACGAACTGCGTGAATCGAGAGCGGGCATCAATCAGCAACCTTCCTATCCACGACACTTGAAGTGTCGGGATAGTCTCGGACTCAAATCACCCGTACAGCCGAAACCGCGTGGGAACCGAAACGAGATGCACACTTCCCACTTGCGTGGAAGGTGGCAGTTGGTGCATGCGTGGGTAAGTGTTGATGTGTGTTGGTGATGGTGAAGGGGGGTAGGGAGTGTGTGGATGTGTGGTGTAACCGGCGGTTGTCTACCGCAGGTCGTCGTGGATGCGCATGTGGCCGAATAGGCCCATGCGGTGCCTGAAAGTGCGAGGGCAGTGTGGACAGTTGAGAAGAGCTTGGTGGGTGTAGGTTGGTGCTCCAGGCACTGGTTCTCCGGTCTCTGTGCGATGGATTCGCAAGTGACCGACCAGGCCGATGTGTGAGGTGAAGGTGCGGTCGCAGTGAGGACAGGTGTAGTCCTGATTCTCATTGCTGGAATCAGGAGAGGCGGGGGTGGTGCCGGTTGTTGTGTCGCGGTCGGAGATGT
>CACRXP010000088.1:1476898-1489354 GCA_902702965.1 Spirometra erinaceieuropaei | reverse complement strand
AGAGGACGAGGATGACGCGGGCGGGGGGATGAAGTTTGGTGCAGTTCGAGAGGTACAGTTGATCCGAAGATGTCCAACAAGGCCGATTCGAGCCCGGAATGTCCGCTTACATCGAGGACACGTTGGAAGCAGTTGTGCGGCAACGTTGCTGACTGGGCGCAGTTGTGATTTGCGGGCTTCGCGTTTCGCTTTGGCGGTGGCGATGCGGTTGGCTTCGTGGATAGCAGCGCCCGTCTTCACTGTTCTCCTCCATGCCGGACGATCGCAGGCGAGCTCTTTCCAGTTGGTCGGGTTGATTTGCAGTAGCTTCAGGGAGGACTTCAGGGTATCCTTGTATCGACGAATTGGGCCTCCTTGACGACGAGAACCCGTCGCGACGTCTCCGTAGAAGAGTCGTTTGGGTAGTCGCTCGTCGTCCATGCGCACCAGGTGGCCGCTCCAGCGCAGCTGCATTTGCCTCAGTATGACGTAGATGGCGAGGATTCCCGTCCGTTCCAGCACATCAGTGTCGGGGATGCGATCCTGCCAGTTCAGCCGCAGGATGCGACGAAGACAACTGAGGTGGAAGTGGTTCAGACGGCATACCTGCCTCGTTTACACCGTCCAGGTCTCTGCTCCGTACAGTAGCGTCGGCAGGATAACGGCCTTGTACATCTTCAGCTTCGTGTTCAGTTGAAGACCGTGACGATTCCAAACTGTGCTTTGGAGACGACCGAAGGCTTGACTGGCTTTCGAGATCCTGTTGGCGACTTCGTCATCAATCTTGGTGGTGCGGGAGAGAGTACTGCCCAGGTATGGGAAGTTCTCCACCACTTGCAGTAGGGTCCCATTCACGCTGATTTGCGGCGACGCGTTGGGGGCTGTGGCTGAGTTGGGTGGCAATTGGTGCATCACCACCGTCTTCTGCGTGTTAATGACCAGACCGAAGTTCTCGCAGGCGGCGGAGAACAGGTCCATGCTCCGTTGCATCTCCTCTTCTGAGGTGGTGTTCAGGGCGCAGTCGTCGGCGAAGAGGAGTTCGTGAACGGTTGTTGTGGATACGCGTGATTGGAAGTGCATCCGCCGTTGATTCAGCAGGTGACCGTCCGTCCTGTAGGCGATGCGAATCCCGGGACGTTCGTCGTGGTAGGCGTCCATCAGCATGGCAGAGAACATAAGACTGAAGAGGGTTGGTGCCAGCACGCATCCCTGTTTCACTCCGTTAGTCACTGCGAATGCCTCTGAGACAGCTCCGTTGTCCGTGACTCGCGCCATCATACCGTCGTGCAGCTGACGCACCATCCGAGTGAATCGCTCTGGACAGCCGAATTTCTGCATGATCTTCCACAGTCCTTCACGATTCACCGTGTCAAAGGCTTTCGTCAGGTCCACGAAGGTAGAGTACAGGTGGGTTTGCATCTCCTGGCACTTCTCCTGTAGTTGGCGGGCGGCGAAGATCATATCCGTGGTCCCACGATGACGACGGAAGCCGCACTGGCTTTCTGGCAGAAGGCCCTGTTCCAGGTGGATATTGAGGCGGTTGAGAGGGATGCGAGCGAAGATCTTCCCGGCGATGTTCAGCAGGGAGATGCCACGGTGATTGTCGCAAACTTGGCGATTCCCTTTTCGCTTGTATAGGTGCACGATTGTTGCGTCTTTGAAATCTTGCGGGACTTCACCTTGACGCCACATCTCCTGGAAGAGCGCAGTCAGGTGATCCATGAGTTGGAGACCTCCGTGCTTGTAGACCTCAGCAGGGATTGCGTCCGATCCGGGTGCTTTCCCGCTGGAGAGCTGCTGCACGGCCCTGATGGTTTCCTGGAGAGATGGCGGGAGGTCTTGGTCCGCGTTGGTCTCGACTTGCGGCAAACGCTCGATGGCGGCGTCGGAGATGGCGGAAGGGCGGTTTAGGACGCCTCGGAAATGCTCGGCCCATCGCTGAAGGATTTGCGTCTTCTCAGTCAGGAGAGTACTGCCGTCGGCGCTGAGGAGAGGAGCAGTGCTCTTTGTCGGCGAACCGTAGACAGCTTTGATCGCAGAGAAGAAGTTCTTCCATTCGTTGCGGTCCGCGTAGCCTTGGATCTCCTCAGCTTTGCGAGCAGTCCAGGCGTCCTGCATCTCGCGCAGTCGCTGCTGGAGGTGGCGGCGACTGCGGTAGAAAGCAGCTTTGTTATCGTCAGTGGGGTGATCGACGTAGGCTTTGTGTAGGCGGTTCTTCTCAGCAAGCAGATTTCTGATGGCGGCGTCGTTGTCGTCGAACCAGTCCTGGTGTTGGCGAGGAGCACGACCGAGGACGGTGAGCGCCGTCGCCTGGACCGTGTCTCGCAGTTGACACCAGCGGTTCTCCACGGAGGCGTTTTCGGCAGCAGCGGCATCGGCGATGGGGAGGTTATCTAGCCGTTGAGCTAGCTCATTGCTGAAATGGAGATGGTGAGCGGGCAAGGACAACAAGGCAACATTCAGCTTACCTGGGGGTCGCTTACCTTGAGGTCTCCTGCGAGGCTGTAGGCGAATACGCATCTTCGAGATGACGAGGCGATGGTCGGTCCACCCGTCAGCACCCGCGATCGCCTTCGTCACCAGCACGTCCCGCTGGTCACGCCTTCGGACGAGGACATAGTCCAGCAGGTGCCACTGACGCGACCGAGGATGCCTCCAAGTGGCCTTCTCTCGCTCCGGCAGACAGAAGAACGTGTTTGTCAGGATAAGGCGGTGTTCTGCGCAGGTGCGGAGCAGCAGCAGACCATTGTCGTTTGAGCCGCGGAGACCGTGGGGACCCAGCACTCCTCTCCAGGCAGTATGGTCTGTGCCGACGCGGGCGTTGAAGTCGCCAAGGACAACCAACTTGTCCGCCATCGGCACAGTCGCCAAGAGGGCGTGCAGGTCCTCGTAGAATTTGTCTCTGACGGCGTCGGGGCTGGTCATGGTCGGAGCGTAGCCGCTGATGATGGTGGCGAATGTGCTCCCACCCCGGCGGAGAGGCAGGCGGAGACTCATCAGGCGATCGTTGATGCCCTGCGGCAAACAGGGCAGTCGTCCCACGATGTCGTTCCGAATGGCGAAGGCGACACCCGCGTCCCGTCGCTCTGCCCTGGGTCGACCGCTCCAGAAGAAGGTGTAGCCGGCACCCACCTCCTCCAGTTGGCCTTGTTCGGAGAAACGGGTCTCGCTGAGTGCGGTGATGTCCACCTTGTAGCGCGCCAGTTCTCGTGCCACTAACGCTGTCCTCCTTTCCGGTCGGTGGCTCCGCGGATTGTCTAAAAGGGAACGAACATTCCAGGCTGCCAGAGTGAGCGGACTCACCCTGCCAGTCTGGTGACGACGAGTGGGGCGACGGGAGGGAGATGGAGAAGAAGGTGACGAAGGAGAAGAATAGGCAGAGGAAGAGGTAAAAGAGGTAGGATGAGGAGAAGGAGTATGGTTGTTGTTATTGGTATTGTTGTTGTTTCGATTTTGATTATTTCGACCATGATTAGACGTCTGCGGCTCTGGCTAGCCTGGAGACGGCGTGGTACCCAGCAATGTTTAGGCCACCTTTTCTAGGCCCTTCCCCTCATGGGGGCAGGCAGTGCCGCCCCTGAATCGGGCTGCCCATGTGCCTGGTTGGCGCGACCGATCCCACTATGGCGGAAATATTAAACAGATGCAGAAATCCATTGAAACTGAACAGATAAGCGAATTATTCCAAGTGTTTAAGACATTTGCACTAGTAAATACCCTGTACAGCAGTCATTCCATGCATTAGTCTGTGCATAATTGTGCTGTAGAAAATTGGTACGATATCAGTTATCTGAGGGAGACGAAGCGAATGCCAACATCCGCGTGCAATGAGTCAGGACAATAAGTAAGTAAAAAACAAACGTTACTGCAATAAAGACAGTAATATTATAACAATAATCAACTGTTAGAACGGAACGTTAAAACGATGTCGGGCGAGTGACATTAGGATGTGCAGTGGCATACTGATACAGCTTGCGCTTAAAAACCTCGGCAGATGCGGACTTGACGATATCTGAAAGCTGAGAATTCCAAGGTTCAACCACTCTGTTGGAGAAGAAGAACTTCCGTGCGTCCAGCAGGGCGCCAGTCACACGTATTTTGAGTGGATGACCTCGGGGATTCGCTGTGGTTGCTAACTCCAAGAAGCTTGCAGGTAAAAAACAGCACTCGCGACCGCGCATGATATGGAATGTTTGGACCAGGTCGCCTCTTAGTTTGGTGCAATTCGGAGGAAAAAGGCCGATATTGGGTTACTGTGTTTTGTATGGTAATTAACCCTGTCCATTAATGAGTTTGGTTGCACGCCTTCGAACTTTCTCAAGGATGCTCAGGTCTTTAGAGGTCCAGGGTTTCCACGCTTGAATAACGGAACTCTAAGAGTGTCGCCTATGATTTGATTCTCGATTTTCTGATAGGTTCTAAAAGCACTGTTTGGTTAGTTTCAGTGTTTCCTGTGGCCTCGTTCCGGGGGCTGCAGACTCTATTCACAACGGCCTTCAGACCCCGTTCCGAATATAAAGAAGAGAATTTGAACGCCAGTAAAGACAGTATTGTACTCTGTACAGAACGAATCAATAATAGGCTAAAGGAAGGGCACACGTCCAACGCCTCGAGAGCAGACGTGCCGAGTGCCAAGTGGGACAGGAGTCCGAAGGCCTTGAGCGATGTCATATCTGAATCGGCCTCTAAGAAGATTGGCTGGTCTAGATAGGTGTGCTTGGCCGAGATAAGACTACCATTGGTACGCTCGAGGGGATCGGTGTCCACACCTAGGCGTGCCACCAAACCCCTTGGTCCACAATCAACATCTGACCAGGATTTTAATCAGTAAAAACAAAATGGAGGAGTCAGAAAGAGGAGGATGACTGGGCAACCATGCACACGACCTGCATACGCAGTAGGAGCGCAAGAGCATCTACCGGCAGGGAACCAGGTGTCGGAGAACTGCCAGCGCACACCAGGTTGCGAGAGCCACAGTCTGCTGAATCATGGCGTATGAAAGTCTTAGGGCTGCGCCCAAGTACAATGGCATGAACTGAGCTCTGGGTCTATGGTGGTCAAAGGTATAGTCTCCGAGATTGATTAGGGACGAGCCAATCAACGAGCAAAGTGTCTCAGCGTGTAGAGGCTGTTTGGATCGTAGTGTCCTTTTTCTAGGTCAGGTGTGGAGTGCAACGGAGAAACGACTCTACGCAAGGTTCTATGCAGTGCTTTGACGACGGTCAGTTACTTACTAAACAACTCGGCTCTCCATATGAAAACCAACGAGCCACATGAGCTGGCAGCGCGCCAGTTCGAATCATACACGTACCCTCTTGTACCCACCCCAGAGCCTTTTTAGAGACTCCAGCAAGGCGAGTCAGCACACTTAAAACTGGCATTGCGATTGTTCTTCTCATATGCACTTCCACCCGTTAATCCTTGCCGGTTTGGACCAACACTCATGTATGAGCAAGTCAGTTACACCATACCCAGTTTATATCATATAATTATCCACAGAGATAGACCGAAGAGGGGCGGATGTACCTAGAACGACAGCTGGTTTCGTTTTATGCACGCTTTCTTTTGGCCGGCACGCCACCTGCGATGGGACACAAACCACAGTGCGAAAATACCAGGCTTATCACAGTTTAGGTCTACCCAGTAGGCCAGCAATATCATGAAGCCAAAGGTTCACCAGTACCGCCCAGCGATCTGTTGAACTCCCAAAAAGACTGAAGATGGCCCCGATAGTTCCGATACCGCTACTGTCTCCGTCGGCTATCTCTACCATTGTTAGTGTTTGTTTGCTCGCTCTGCGCTCTGGCATGCAGTTAATCGAAAACCCTGTCAAGTGGAGGGACTCTGAGAAGTGGGGAAGGATTGCAGCAACAAGAATTTTGTTCACCTAGCGCATCAGACCGACACTCGGGCCCGTCACCAGAAACAGATCAAGTAGGGGAACCACCATCATCATCATCATCATCATCATCATCATCATCATCATCATCATCATCATCATCATCATCATCATCATCATCATCATCATCATCATCATCATCATCATCATCATCATCATCATCCTCATCATCATCATCATCATCATCGTCGTCGTCGTCGTCGTCATCATCATCATCATCATCCGGAAGCCTGCAGCAATACTGTGCCTCTCGCGCGCGACGAAATCACTGTCATCCAAACCGGGCAATAAATTTCAGGACCGACTCAGAAATGTTTTCGCCTAACGCGCTCCAAGGCCTGTCCTATGTGGCACTCGGAGGTCTGTCCTGGCGACGCCGGACTTGGGCCTTTGTCGGGTCGTCATCTGACTTCGACCTATTGTCCAATCAGTCCGTACAGCATATAGTGCTCTCCCTACTGGCGCCCATATTCTCCTCTTTCTAATGGTAGGGGCGGTCACCGATCGTTCTTACGGAACTTACTCGTTCCGTTGTGCATTACGCGCTCTCTCTTCCTCTCTGTCTCGACTGGCTGACGACGGCTAATAAGCCAGAAGTTGCCATTCCAGTCTCCCTTGTCTTTGTCGGTAATGACATACTGTCTCCAATGATCATACTGTCTCCTCTTTCTATTCGAGACCGGGCCTGAAGGTCGTAGTGGCTAGAGTCTGTTTATGACATATGCTGTCGGGACAAGTTCGCCGCGCAACTCAGAAGAATTTCTTACTGATTTACAGCAGTTTTAGTGGATCTTCAAAACCAACTATCAGCATTAGGCTTTTTTTAGCCGGCAATTGTAGAAGAATGGTAAGTGTGGGTCGCCTCCACAAATCACTGGAAACCAGGGAACGCACAGTTTGTTCGCGAAAACATAAACCAAGCCTGGGAATTACCAGGTTGAGATCTGGGAAGGAAACTTAATAGAGTAGTTAGTTACAATTTCACTACAGATTAGTGGATCAGCATGAATTCATGTGTTCGGGACAGGTCTTGTACAGTGGGTGACCTATCTCATGAAATGTTGGCTGAAATTCTGAAATGCGTTTTAGATTAGGAAGGATTACTTGGTCGCGGTTGTGATATTGATTATCTTAAGGCATACTCTTATAACATTTCGGACTCGGCTGGATGTCATCTTTTAAATGCACTTTTTTTATCTCCTATAGAAAGCGTGATCGGTAAAAAATGACTACTTAAGTAGCATGCATTTTTCCCATTGAATTTCGATGGTCTTGGAAATTCAAATATATTTTATAGAAACCACAAACAAAAATATGCTTTCTTTCAGTCAATCAATAGAGAATCACGTCTTCTTTATAGTTTGTGCTTAAGGAAGGAGTATAATTAGGCTTTAAAAAAGTTTCTAATTATGAGACTTTTTAAAACCGCGATATGTCCATTCACATAGCATCGTACCTGGCCGTTTACCATTGCTCCTCATGAAATGTACAACATGGTCCGCATCCATTGTAATATTTTATGGACCCTGTATGATATCTCTTTAATGACATAGAAAAATATGGGATTTTCTTTACGCGGAACGCATGCACCTTGTAGAGTGTAATCACTAAGCGCTAATGCAACGAATGATCAGGCTCCAAATTTTTCGCCAATTAGAAAACTTTTTTCACACCTTATAATACTCCTTCCTTAAGTATAAAATATAAAGAAAACGTAATTCTCTATTAATTGACTAAAGCAAAGCATATTTTTGTTTGTGGTTTCTATAAAATATATTTGAATTTCCAAGACCATCGAAAATCAATGGGAAAAATGCATGCTACTTTGGTAGTCATTTTTACCAAGCACGCTTTCTACAGAAGATTGAAAAGAAGTGCATTTAAAAGCCGACATCCTGCCGAGTCCAAAATGTTATAAGAGTATGCCTTAAGATAATCAGTATCACCACCGCGACCAAGTAATCCTTCCTAATCGAAAACGCATTTCAGAATTTCAGCCAACATTTCATGAGATAGGTCACGCACTGTAGGTCCAGTCCCAGTGTGCATGCACAAAATCCGCATAACTGCTTGTTTCGTTCACGGGTCCCTTGTAAGGGAGGACTCGAAGCAGAAGGTTTTCACATTTGTTCGACTTAACTACTCCCAGGAGTGACGACGGTCAGCACGCGGGAACGGTCGTCTTGCCGTTCCCTGAACTTATCACGTACTGCAATCACTTGCATCAAGTAAGCCGACGTCTTTCGTCCCCCTCCCCCCATCCCTCCAATAATGACGAAGCTTCGGTTCCACCAAACGACGGACTGGGCAGACACCCTGATGCTAAATTGTACAACAAGCAAACTCTCGTCATGGATCTACAAGACTGCGCTCCATTATTTCTGCCGGTCAAACGATCAAGAAACCTACCTCAGCGCCAAAAAGAACAAAGCGGCCAGGTTGAGATGAACATATCACTACTGCTCGCAAGGCCGCGAACTGTTTGTAATTCGAAGCAAAAGTATGTCCTGGCTGATTTCAGGGCATTTAAACCAGGATCAGAACGGTTAAAGGTCACGATGTAGTCCCAACACTGTCACCCGGCTAAACCGAAGGCAGTATGAGGAGATGTCTGAAGTGTTCATGCCTAACCAGTACGATTAATCAGACGGTTGACAAAAGGAACATGAAGTCTACTGCGAGTGATATAGTCGGGAGGGAGAGAAGGAGGAACCTGAGAGTCTGCTACGGTGAAAGAGTTGGTGGTGAAAGTTGAGGGTAGCTGATATAGTGACAGATGGTGGGCGACTACAATCCTCGTCCGGAGGAGTGTCCGGGACAGCAGATTTGAGGTGGTGCACACTCAGAACTTCTCTGGAATTCCGCGTCGGATACTTAACCTCTTTTTTCTTCGAGATACAACCTGAAAGGGGATGTCGCATAGGGGGGGAGGGGGTCCAATGACGGCTTGCTTAAAGACCTCGAAAGAAGACGTGAGGACATGTCTCCCAGAGACCGTTGGCTTGGGTCGAATTGGAGAAAGTGTCCGCAGCAACTGGCAGAGACATTGCAGGGGGTTGACTGGATCCTTGTCTGCACTACGAAGGTATGTAGGTAAGGTCATCCCACCGGAAAGTCTGACCGTGGCGTCGAACACAGTTCAGCGGTGAAGCAGACAACTTCCTACTTGAGGGCCGAGCAGATACTCAACAGGACCATAGGAGAATGGTTTGTCCAGTTATCCAAATCCTCTGCAGCGCGTGGGGAGGTCTTCAGCTGGCGATGAAACCGACTGACCATCCCGTTGACGGCCGGGTGGTAGGTTGTCGCCCCAATCCAAGCACAACCAACAAAGGACAGGATAGACTGATACCCAACTTTGGCATCACAGTCAGTCCTTATGGTAGATGGGGCATCAAAGATGGCAGCCCAACGACTGAGGTAGGTCTTAAACACTGCCGAAGTCTTGACATCCGGCGGATGAATGGTTTCTGGCCGCCGCGTACATCAATCCACGCGGGTGTGAGGATAGGAACAGCCATTAAACAGAGACGGGGGGCCTACAATTTCCAGGTGGACGTAGCTGAACCCCTACACCAGGGCCGGGTCTGATTGCGATGGGAGCCTTGTTGTGTCGCTGGACCATGCTTCGCTGACAATCGACACACGCCTGTATCCAAGTTTAAAGACCATTGTGCATCTCAGGCCAGACAAAGCGGTCAGAACCCAGCCTGTCGATGACTCGACTCCCAGGATGAGAGGTTGTGTAGGGAGGTAAAGACCCTGTGAGGGATGGATGGCGTTACTAATTGACGCTATAAGGCGATGGAAGCGTCACAGGGAATGGTACCTGTTGGGAATGTGGAGCTCTCGGAAGTACGTTCTGACCTATAAAGGCTGCGCTCGAGGCGACAACGACACTGGGCACAGTGCAAGTTGATCTTTCAGTCATCAGTTCGTGCATATTCCAGGTTTGTGCTCGTCGCTCTTGATTAGACTACATAGAGACGATGCTGCTGACGATGTACCCGACGGGATGCGCGATCGATGTGGATGAGCCGTTTGTACTGGAAGCCAGATTTGTCCATGATTCCTGACACTAAAAGATATTTTGCTTTATCTTCGTGATACGGACGTGGGCGGTGTGATTTCAGGCGGGTATGTTTAGAAGACATCTGGTTTAATTTGTGACTTTTAATGCAATTCTGCAAATAGCAGTGAACTGAGCACTGTGTGGTGAGAACAAAGACAAGCCAATATGTTGCGAGTGAGTGTGAGTCGAGGTGCGGTAGTTGGCAGCACGAGGCTTCCAAGATTACCAATCAGGAAAGACAGGGTGCATTTTCCTGACCGTCTTAAAGATCATGTGTCTAGACATCGCATTTACCCCTCGACATCGTCCTTACGCTGGTGTGTGACTTCTGCTCTCACGATCGTCAGAATAGCCGCCTGAACATGTCGCCTTGGCCCCGCTTAAACACGCCTGTCAATCACTGTTTGCACGCGTTGGATTCTGCCGTCTGCTCGCCTACATCGTGACGCCGATCGATATTTCCGTCTTCATTCTATTGACGTCAGCTGAACTAAGCCAGTGCGCATGCACTTAGCGCCAGGGTTAACCTGATGACAGTTCGAGCGTCGATTCCGACTACGTCCCCCATATGCTACACCGAAAGGTGAGAGCAGGGACGGCGACTTGTGCGTGATTTAGTTTATAGTGAACGTGGACTTTCACAGCATTTAGCGCATTCTCTCCTCCTCCTCCTCCCCCACCTGGACCAGGTGTCAAGACAGAGTCGAGAAGGCCGGAGACGGGGAAGGGCGCGGGTAGATGGTACGGTCGAGCCCGCACCTCGACGCTCCACTTCACACTCCCTGGTCCACAATCTACACTTGACCAGGATTTCTCACCAACAATAACAACAACACCCCAACAGGGGGTCAGAAGGACGAGGATGATGACTGGGCAGTCATGCCCATCACCCGTATATCCAGCGAGAGAGCAAGCGCATCTACGGGCAGGGAGCCAGATGTGAGGGGACTATCAGCGCATACCAGGCTACGAGGGCCATGGTTTGCTGATAATGGGGGGGCTAACCTAGAACGGCTGACGCACGGTTTCCTCTATCTCCTAAGCCTCATTAAAGATTTCCAATGACCCCGTCTTGCCTGACTTTTGATTCGGGAAGCGTCGAATTGTCCACTATCGCAAATCGGTAAGGCTAACCTCTGCAGCCAATGGTTGTCCCAGACATTTCATCGAGAGAAGCAGACGTTAGGTGCCCAGACGACGGCCAAATGAGCAGCAACCTGAAGTCTGGAGGGCCATTCCTTACGTTAAAGGGGTGTCTGAAACGGTCTCGCGACTGTTACAACCCACCAGAGTACGCATAGCCCATCGACCCCAAGCAACAATTGGACGTCGCCGGATGCAACCCAAGGACCCATTGCCACCCGCTGAGACAGCAGTCATCTACAAAATAAATTACAATGAGGGCGACTGCAATTATGTGGGTAAAACCGGGCGGAAATTGCAAAATCGCCTACAAGAGCACAAATCGGCCACTCGGAGGTTAGACCATAACTGTCAACTAGCAACACATGTTGAAGAAACAGGGCATACTTTTGACCTCCAAAGGGCTACCATCTTAGGCCGAGGCAACACAAATGCAGAACGGCTAACTCTCGAGGCGTGGTTCTCCGATGTCCACTCTATCAACAGGCATCTGGACCTTCCTGCAGCTTACAAAGTCCTACGTAGTCACAATCGTAGAGCTCAGGATCAAACAACCGCACCGGCCTTAAGAAGGCCCTACGGAGATAGCCTGACGCTGAGTTTACTCGGTGAGGAAGAACAAGAACCGCCAGACCGACCGCCCAACTGAGGTTCATTCAGCTCCCCTCGACGGAGTTGTGACTCACAAAGCACACAGGCAAAACGTCCGTCCACCATCTCCTGAGAGGCTCAGGCAGCGAGAGGAGAGAAAAACCGATCAGCATGAGGTCGACCAACAAAACATCCCACTTTAAATTAAAGTTCTGATCGGTTAAGTGCATTTTACGCTTTGACAATGAAGAGCCGACCCAGGTCTTTGAAACGTCAGCATTTAACTAAACCTGTTCCGGAATGCCTAACTTCTTCAAATAATCAACCCGGATATCTCAACTTTGTCAATCTGAACAGCGCTCATATTCCAGTAACTACCCTTGACCTGCGGGCTGAACATGAGAAGGGTATTCAGTGTGTGTCTTAGCACCCGGTGAATCCTGAAATCGTGAAACATTTGTCCTGTAGAGAATTAACGTTGGCTTCGCGACAGCAAGGTCTCTACTCCTCTGAAGAGGAATTACTCAAATTAATCAGCCCCCCACATTCTCCAGTGACAAGTCTTGACAATATGCAGCTATGTAGAGGAAGTACAGACTGATTGTCTGCGAAAACTGACGCCCGCATCGTCATCTGCTACCTAGGAGGGAATACCAGGTGGACCAGGAGAAATCAGCTCCAACAGCAGCGGAACTTTTCTGTGCAATACACGCACCGCACGCAGTGGTTTCTTCTCTCTCTCTCTCTCTCTCTCTCTCTCTCTCTCTCTCTC
>CACRXP010000088.1:1435076-1463051 GCA_902702965.1 Spirometra erinaceieuropaei | reverse complement strand
GGCTACATAATAGATGTGCTGGATCAACACGGAGGTCATATCAGATTCTGGCAGGCGTTATCGGATTTGCGCACCATAACAAATGCCAACATTTCGGAGTGCGGTGGCAGACCCGGTTGCCGGCAGACGTCGTGCACACAGGGACTCCTGCCGCCCCTTCCCATTGTTGTTTTTGGTTAAAAATCTGGTCATTTGCTGTGTGGACCAGGGAGTGTGCAATGGAGAGCCAAGGTGAGGGCTCGACCGTGCCATCCACATGCGCCCTTGTAGTGGACAGCCACAGTGGCAGCGTCGCGCCTTTCGCTAGCGCCTGCACCTACGCCCTAGCGACAGTCTGCTATTAAACGCACGTCTGCCCTACTTCGATTTGTTTCGTTGCAATTAACTGTCTGCACCACGCATTCTGTCGATTCTCTGCCTGCACCACTCGAGGCTTGTCAGTACCTTCGCGTGGGCTTGGAGCCAATCAACGCCCCTTCTCTTGCTGATTGGTACATTGGCGGGCACAGCCAGACCACTAGCGTAAACAATCTGACATGACACTTTTGCAGCGGCGACCTTCGGCGATACAGGGCTTGTCGCTCTCACGGACGCCACCTCTCGCCGGAAGCATACTCGTCCGGCTGTCAACTTTCCCCTTCATTATTCTGTACAGAATAAAGCGTCCTAACCAAATGGCGTCCTGCTTCTAACAACTTCGGATATGGCCTGAAGTTGTGGCGTACTGAGCGTACACCATCACCGCTTTGCCGCTACACCCTCCCCCACCTTCGGTTTTCCTTACTCTGTCTTGACAGCGGGTCCAGGTGGGTAGGGGGTGAAGAGAATGCGGTAGATGCTGTGCAAGTCTACTACCACTATAGACTAAATCACGCACAAGTCACCCTCCCCGCTCTCACCTTGCTGTGGAGCACCGATGGACCTCGTCGGAATCGACAGTCGAACTGCCATGTCACGCTAAATACTGACCATACGACCGTCTCATAAGTTCGAAGACGAGGCGGCATCTCCAATACGGTAGAAAAGCACCAAGGGAAGTAATTACTACAGCACTCAACATGACCGAATACCGCCTAGATTTTAACAACCGTCCTGACTTGGATCTGAAACGAGTACAATCCCTGGAGGGGTACACTGATGGAAGAAACTAAGGGACGTCGTTCATGTCCCTTTCTGGAAATCTACGAATATGTGCGCCGGCACGGCCAGGATCGGTTCTGCAAAGGCAGTGAAGAAATTTGACGTTTTCTCTCCAAGAAAAACCAACCAAATACCCATGGAAATCAACGACCACGCAGACGATGGTGAGATGGATTACTTTAAGCAGTTATAAAAGCAGTCCACTGTCCACACGCCAAGAGTTCGGGACAGGGAGGAGAATATAGACCTCCCGCCATATTATAGGTGGACTTACGCTAATTGACAGGGGGTCGTGGTGAGGGCTAGGAGGGCTAGTGTCAGAGTTAGGGTAAGGGCTGGGGATAAAGGAAGAATAGAGGAAATTTAGTGAAAGGTCACCTGGGGTACCGGGGGTTCCTTATTCCTCGGTGCAGCAGACGTCTGTTCCACGGCCCAAGTCAAATAACATAACCATGCAGTTGAAAGAACCACAGATTCGGAAACATTGGTTGGAGCACTTCGGGAACGTTTTCACGTGCCCATCTACATTCTGAAAGAAAGCCTCTTTCCTGTATGAGAGTGTTTCACTTAGCGCCCAAAGATGGTGGAGTCAACTTCTAAACAGAGTGACCTCACTGTTTGAGATTCAGAGAGTGGGAAAAATACCACCGGACTTCAAGCAGGTCACAATTGTCTACCATTGCAAATGAAAATGGGTTGGATACCAGTGTCGCAACACTCCGTTACTGATGCTAGTATTATTGCAGTTAGTTACCCATACTGTAAGCGTTGGTAGAGTAGCATTGGCAGCCGTGGTGGCGGTGGTAGTAGTAGTAGTACTAATAGTAGGATTATTAGTAGTATTCGCCGTAGCAGTGGTGGTAGACGGGGGAAAAAGTTTTCTTCAGTGTTGCGACACTGTATTCCCGCCAGTGGTAGTAGTAGTAGTAGTAGTAGTAGTAGTAGTAGTAACAGCGGTGGTAGTGGTAGTAGTAGCAGTAGTAGTGGTGGTGGTAGTAGTAGTAGTAATAGTAGTAGTAGTTGTAGTCCGCCCGTAAGACAAGCTGTTGGGGGAATAGACAATTCTAAGTGTTGCGACACTGTATTCCCGCCCGAAAATGTAACCGTCAGTTTTGTGACAGCCACAGTGGAAGCTCTCTCTCTCTCTCTCATCAGCTTTGTAGGTAAGACAATCGTGTCACGTCCTTCCCAGTCGCTTCACTGTCCGGCCGGAATTAGGACTACCTCCAGAGACACGGCGAAGATTTTGGCAACGCTGTAGAGCCACGGACACGATAGTTGCATCTTAGGCCTATCCCAAAACTAAGTACAGTAGGTGGGCTACCTCATGAAATGTCAACCGAAATACCGAAGTGCGATTTCGTTTCGAAAAGTAGATCTGTAAAACTAATCATCTTGCAGCATGATTTAATAATAATCCAGTTACCTCAGGGTGCCGGCTTTCGAATGAACTCCTTTTCGACTGCATGCAAGGGCTATACTCTGCAAAAAATGACTACTTATGTAGCATGCAAGTTTCCCACTGATTTTCGATGCCCTTAAAAATTCAATTATATTTCATGCAAAAATGCACAGAAATATTCATTCTTTCGCTCTTTCGGTGGGAAATTACGTCTTCTTCCAAAATTTCTTCACAAATTTTTCCATTTCCCGAATAATTGCGAACTTGACCTGCCGTTACACTTGCATTCAGGGTTTTAAAACAACAAGCCGTATATTTTCTGCGTACGGAAAACCCCACATTTCTCTATGGTAATAAAGGCGGACCATGTGGAGTTCATAAAATTAGGCAGTGGATTTGATCCACACTGTTGAAATTACAAGCCGCATTGGTAAATGCAGAGACATGAAGATTTATGAATGGCCAGTTCACGGTATTTAAAAGTCTAAGAATTAGAAACTTTTTTGCAACCGAATTATGTCCCTTCTTTGAGTATAAAATTAGAAGAAGACGTAATTATCTACCGAATGAGCAAAAGGATGAATATTTTATGCAAGCTTTCCACGAAATATAATTAGGCTTTTAGAGACATCGAAAATCAATGGGAAAAATTCATGCCACATAAGTAGTCCTTTTTTATAGAATGTTGTTTTTGCATGCAGTCGGAAGGAAGTTCATTCGAAGGCCGGCATCCTGAGGTAACTGAAATATTATGGAATTATGTTGCAGGCTGACAAGTTTTACAACCCTACTTAGTTAGTCTTTTCGAAACGTAAACGCATTTCGGAATTTCGGTTGGCATTTCATGAGTTAGCCAACCTGCTGTATGTTTGGAAAGAAAGGGACGCAATTGCCGAATCCAGAGTTTAAATAGCTCGACGTTTTAGATTCACATTTGAAGGTCAAGTGAATAAAGCCCCTGTTCCAGCGATCTTGTCTCCGTTTTCCTAGTTGCTTCGTAGAATTCAAATTTCACCTGATATCGACTTCCTATTTTGCTACGACAAAAACTAATGACATTGAACTGTAATGGACTATTGAGAATCGTCCCACAAATCGGATTTCCGAAACGATTTACGCAGTCAGACAGTCTTTCTGATGGGCGCCGGACACAGTGAGTCAGTGTCAGATGCATTTGCGGGAACCATTTGTGTAAGACAGGGTAGAGCACTCGTCCTCCATCCTCTTCGGCTCATACTTCCCGCCAGGCCGATGAATGCCTACCATGTGGTGAAGTCCGGAATTAGTGCTATCTACTGAACCAATGACCAGCTATCTGACATTCGATGCATGCATGCAGTACTTAGTGCATTCAAGTCCCCTGTCAGCTATCTCTTATCCGTATATGACTGCTCGCTGAGCGTCATGACTGCAGTAGAGGTACAGCAGAACGTCGATCTCCTTCTCTCTGATTGCTCAAACTTCAGATCGATCAGTAGCATGGGGGGTGCGGGACGGTGATCATGAAAAAACTGGCGTCAGCTTCTGATTAGATCGAAGTCAGGGTAAGTATCAGTGAGAATAGATTCACCTATGGTAGGGGGCGCTCACCGATCGTTCTTACGGAACTCACTCGTCCCGTTGTGCCTTACGGGCTCTCTCTCGAGCCCAACCAGCGGCCACACAGCGGCGCATGACATAGGCGGTATGTTATTATGTTATCGTCTGTAACAGCCTTTTCTCTGTCCCCTCGTTCTGCTGTTTACGCTCCACGGCTGCGCTCGCTTACCCTCGATTTGCACTCCCGTCCACGCCATACTCCTGGTCGATAATTTGCCACTATCTTCGCGTGGGCCCGGAGCCAATCAACGCAACTCTCTTTCGCTGATTGGTTACAAGTGCACACACGGAACGCCGCCCTTGCGGGCGTGAGTTTGAACAGACAGGACAGGGGCAAGAAGGACCCAACACTTTTTTGGTGGTAGCGACACTCTGAAGTCTCTGCAACTGACGTTCTCCAGAACGAACGCTTATCTCTGCCACAGGCATACAGCCAACTTACGGCGACCTGCCCTGTGTACAAAATAAACCCGTTCTCACAACTTCATGGCCTCTGTCACAAGACGGAGCAAAATTGTTGTATGTGGTTTAAGTTGATCTCACGTCCCTGACCACTACAAGTCTCCCTTGTCTTTGTCTGTAATAACATACTGCCTAAATTCACATGTGTAGAATGCTATTACCGACAAAGACAAGGGAGACTGGAATGGCCATTTCTGGTTGTATGGACACGGTTTGGTTGTCAAGGGAGGGTTCTACGAGGCTAGCCAGACCTTAGGCAGGCTGTAACGCTTCCTCTTGAATCGGAGTGACATCCTTCTCAACACGGAACTCTACAGGACTGTCGTCTTAGCTGCCCTCTTCCTCCTCCTCCTCCTCCTCGTGACGGAGCCAGGCAAGAAAACTAAACCGCCTTCACTTCAGTTGCTGCCATGCCACACTTAGAGTGGAGAGGTGGAGACAATCCCGAACACTGAGGTCCGGGAGAGAACATGAATCCTTAACATGTGAGCTATGCTGAAACACGTTCAGCAGAGAAAGTGGCTGGCGAGCACATGCTCAGGCGATTGTTCTATGGCGACGATGCTACAGGCGTTCGCGGGCAAGACCACTCCCAGACATCTGAAAATCATCCATATTGACCCAACTGTGAAAAACTCGGCGCCTCGGTGGGATTCGAACCCACGATAGTAAGAGGAAGTCTTTAGTACAGCCAACGGTCTAACCATCTGAGCTGCGAGGCCCCGCTGGACGACGCGAGTTTAATCACATTTTTGGGTCACGTTACCCGCCCAACCAACTGCAACGTCTGGAATCCACCAAATCCGATACAGTAAACTGACTGCCTAAGCAGTATTTTCCAAGTGATACATCTACAATCCACCAGATGACTACCAAACTCACGTAATTCATAGATGTTTCGGCAGATTTTGAATAATTTATATTGACCCAACTGTGAAAAATTCGGCGTCTCGGTGGGATTCGAACCCACGCAGTAAGGGGAAGGTTTTAATACAGCCGACGCTCTAACCACTTGTGCTACGAGGCACCGTCTCGCGTAAGATCGATAGGCTTGACATGCCACCTCAAAAAGTGTAATTCCAATCTCTGGTGCCAAGGCGAATCGTCGAGCGCGCTATTGACCGCCAGTGACTGGTCTCTTCAACCATTTCTGAGCTATCAAATGACGTAAATGCCTCGGACAAGTCTTGTTGGACAGTTTTGAGTCGACATCACTGTTGATGCCATCAAATAGTTCTCAGCGTCCCCGCCAAAATACATCATCACAGCCGTAAATGAAGACATGTCGAGATGTGTCGACAACCAGGAGTTTTTCTCATATCAAGTCGGGGCGACAGAGTCATTAAGACGTTTACTGAAGCGAGGAAACGCACAGGCGTCTCAGAAGTCAGTGGCAGCGATTATTCCATCAAACCCACAGCCTCGTCACGAGGTCTGTTTGTGCGCCCAAACCTTATCCAACTTCGGAAAATCGATCGACGTCACAGTGCTGGCGAGCCGAGGGCTGAGTTTCGAAAGCGGCAACTATACAGCTTGTACTTTGGAAACCCTGAATGTAGGTGCAACGGCAGACCGGATTCAAAATTATTCAGGAATTTGGAATGTTTTTTAAAACGGAATTATACTTCTTCTTTAAGCATAGACTTTGAAGAAGACGTAATATGCTACCCAGCGATTTGAAGAAAGACTGTTTTGTACATGCCTTCAACGAAATATGTCTGAATTTATAAGCGCAGTGAAAATCAATGGTAAAAATTCACACCAACTAAATTGTCAATTTTTACGGAATGTAGTTTACGCGGGCGGCCGATAGGAAACTCGTTCGAAAGCCGACCTGCTGAGGTGACTGAAATGTTTCAACACTATGCGACACGCGAATAAATATAGTAGCCCTGCGTAAATAACCATTTCGAATTCAAATCGATCAGTAGTGGTCATGTAGCCCCACCTGAAGTAAGCAAGTCCCATCCACCTGTAATACGGGGCCGGGGAACGCACAGACGACGAGGTCAAGTAGTTGTATGCAAAAGAAAAGCCATTGGGAATGTGCGGTTGTACTTTTAATGGTCGAGAAATAGTTGTCCTAACCCATAACTCTAACCCCAAACCCTAACCCCAAACCCTAACTCCAACAGTATTGTGTGGATCAGGTGCGGCTAAATAACCACTTTTTGCCTTAAAAACGTATCTCAGGGTTTCAATCAATATTTCATGAGATAGCTTATCGGTATAATCAGTTACCTGCGACTCCATCATAGGCGACTGGAGAATTAGTCCCCAACATTGCGGCCAACAGCGTCATGCCCTGCCCACAGTGTCCCTGGGACATACAAACATTGGATCGGCCTATTCATTCGCTTGCGCATGCTCGAAGACGATTACTGGAACGCAGGTCCTGCTTGCTTCATCTCAGTCTCGACAGGACAGTGCATGGACCCACTCACTTATGTAGATACCCAGTTAAGCAATGCAACAATCCAATGGTGCTATCTTCCCGGGGTCGTAAAAACCAGTGAAACATCACAGACGGGCGCATGCAACTTTATTTTATTCGAAATCCAGCTGGCGCAATTGGGGCGCTCGGCCAGCACGTGTGTGGCACGCGCAGACAGAGACGCGTGCTACGTCGGCCAATTCCTTCAGTCGCAGCCTCCTCCAGCGGGACTCGGAGAGATCAGGGGTTAGTAGAGGCTCAAATTCAAAGGCTTGTTTTCCTCACCAAGGGCGATAAAACACGCTTACACACTGTGGCGGCACGCTACTAGTCGTGACTTGACAAGATACCTCGCTCCTTCCTCGGGTGAGGGAGGGGGCAGTCAGACTGCAATGGTTGTCTTTAAGTTTGCTCATTACGGGGCTATTAATTATGCGGGATTCACTAGTAAGCTCAGTCTATGTGAAGTCATAGTCACGTTCGCGTATGGCAGGCGTAGACATTCTGTTAATCTTTACCAGATGGCGAATGTGAAAATGGTTAGTGAGACAGATGCAGCACCGGTCCGCTCCGCTATAAACAAATCCACGCGAATCAGCCCTCCCTCCCCCCCTTCGACGTCATTGGTGGCCCTTTCTGTCCGTGACACCTCCACACAACGTGTAATGTTGATGCTGGCGCGGTTGGTGATGGTGAAAGCTGTTTTTTGCAATGTGACAAGGCAGTGAAATTGAGTCATTTGATGCTCTCAATGGTAAAAGAGGACGTACATACAGTGAGTGACCGGTTTTATGAAATGTTGGCTGAAATTCTGAAATGCCTTTTCGACCAGGAAGGATGACTTGGGGACGGTTGTAGTATCGATTATCTCGCGGAATAATCCTATAATATTTCGGACTTGACGGCATGTCAGCTTTTGAATGCATTGTTTTTCAATCTCCCGAAGAAACCGTACTTGGAAAAAATAACTATTTAAGTAGCATGAATTTTTCCCATTGATTTTCGACGATTTTGCAAAATCAAACGTATTTTATAGAAGCCACGAACAAAAACAGGCTTTCTTTTAGTCGTTTGATAGAGAATCACGTCAACTTTATATTTTATACTCTAAAGGGAAGTATAATTGGGTTTTAAAAAAGTTTACTAATTGTCGAATAATTTGGAGCCTGATCAGTCGTCGCACTGGCGCTTAGTGATTTCAGTCTACAAAGTGCATGTGTTTAGCGTAATGAAAATCATATATCCTTCCATGCTTTTAAGAGGATACTATATAGATTCCATAAAATTTGGCAATAGATGTGGACTATGTTGTACATTTCACGAGGAGCAATGGTTAACGGACAGGTACGGTACTATATGAATGGATTTTGAGCAGCCTTATAAAAGCCCATAATCAGAAATTTTTTTACAACCTAATAATACTCTTTCTTCAAGATGACGCGATTATCTGTCCAACGACTGAAAGAAAGCCTATCTTTGTTCGTGGTTTCCATAAAAAATATTTAAATTCGTAGGACCACCGAAAATCATTTGGAAAAATGCATACTACTTAGGTAGTCATTTTTTCCGGGTACAGTTTCTACTGGAGATTGAAAGGCAGCTTATTCAAAAACTGACATTATGTCAAGTCCGAAATACTATAGATTGATGCCGCAAGATAATTAGTATTACAGCCGCGCCTAAGTAATCCTTCCTAATCGAAAACGCATTTCAGAATTTCAGTCGACATTTCATGAGACCGGTCACTCACTGTAATTAGTAATAATCCTATAGAATAGCTTTTTGCTCCTGCTCAAAATACATTTTGCTACTTTCTTGAATCCGAGCAGGAAGCTGCCTGAATGCAAAAGCTCGAAAATGCCGACTTTAAGGAACGTAAATCGATGTACCAAGAAGCCTTCTGACCATTTTATCCGGACGGAAACAACACTTTTTCTCCGGAACGAAAGTCATAACAGAACTTACTTAGATGAGCTGAAACTGGCCTTTTACTCAGGTATATGCTAACTTTGGAAAGCTTCATTATTCCTCATGCGCAAATACTGTTCTGAGTTACCGTCTGTTAGAGCACACGGGCCAGACCGTTTCCTATCTACGGTCTATATACTTTCTAATTCCTCGCAGTTTACGTTTGGTCAGGAAGCATCCGTTTTCTGACTTTAGACCTGCTTTTTTTAAAGTCTGATTGCGGCGATCATACGTTATCAACTGATCGTTGCCAGGTCTACAGTAGGTGGGTTAACTCATGAAATGTCGACCGAAATTCCAAAATGTGCTTTCCTTCCGGAAAGATTAATTAAGTAGGGTTGTAAAACTATTTATCGAGCGGCATAATTCTATAATAATCCAGTTACCTCAGGACATCGGTTGCCGAACGAACTACTTTCCGGCTGCATACAAAAACTACACTCTGTTAAAGATGACTACTTAAGTAACAGGCATTTTTCTCCTTGATTTCCGACGCCGCCAAAAATGCAATTATATTTCATGGAAAACATACATAAAATATCCATTCCTTTGCTCATTCTGTAGCAAATTACGTCTTCTTTTGATTTTATGCTCAAAAGGAGGGTACAATGTGGTTTTCAAAGAGTTTCTAATTGTGAGATTTTTAATAGCGTGAAATGTCTGTTCATAAAACGTCATGTCCATGCATTTACCAACGGGACTTGTAAAGTTAACAATATGGCTCAAATCGATTGCCAAATTTTATGAACTCCATATGGTCATCTCTTAATACTGTAGAGAAATATACGGTTTTCCGTACGCATAAAATATACGGCTTGTAGTAACACTGACCGCAAGTGTAACGGCAGGTGGCGTTCAAAATTATTCGGGAATTGAAAACGTTTTTGAAAGCCAAAGTATACTCCTTCGAATAAAGAATTGGAAGAAGACGTAATTTTCTACTGAATGACAAAAGAATGAATATGTTTATCATGTTTTCCACTTGGCATAAATGAATTTTAGGACATCGAAAATCAACGTGAAAAAATGCGTGCTAATTAAGTAGTCATTTTACGGATAGCATAATTTTTGAATGCAGCTGGAAGGAGGTTCGTTTGAGGGTCGGCATCCTGCGGTAACGGAATTGTTATAGAATTATGTTGCAGGCTGACAAGTTTTACAACCGTACTTAATTAATCTTTTCGAAACGAAAACGCATTTCGGAATTTTGGTTGACATTTCATCAGTTAGCCCACCTACTGTATTACAGCATGCGATGCACTTATATCCGCGGTGCAAGTGGGTAAACCAACGTCGTGAAAGGGAAGATAGCAGGCTTTGAAACATCAATTTCCGCAGCGAGATGGTCCAGTGATTGGGCGTATGATACTATCGTCTGTAAGTGGTGATTATTAACTGAAAACGTCATTCAGCCTAGGACCGTCTTATTTGCTGCCCAAAAATAGGCATCTTTGCTACCTGAACACGGTATTGTACTTTTAGTTTGCCCTGCGTAAATAATCATTTCGAATTAAAAACGATTAGATGTGGTTATGTAGCCCCACCTAAAGTAAACATGTCTCATCCAACTGTAATACGGGGCCAGTGTTAATAGGGGTTTTTACATGTGGGACAGGGGAACGCGCAGGCGACGAGGTCACGTAGTTGCATGCTAAAGAAAAGCTATTGGGAATGCGCGGTTGTACTTCTTTCCAAGATTCTGTCAATTCTTCGAAGAAGAAGAAAGGCACGACACCTGCCGCGGCCTGCTAACGACAGTAAGTCACTTAGCAGTAACCCGCGATGTCACACATACAAACAAATCCTTCCTACGAATGTCGGGGTGAACACAGCAGGTTTTGACTATAAATCGACGCGGTGAACCACGAGGAGAAGAGAGCAAAACGGGGAAACGTGCAAAATTCAGGAACTTTTTTGAGGCGCACAGGGAGCGCATTAGACAGAACCCGTTGTCGCTGAACGTACCAACAGGCGTGCGAGCCAGGAGCAATGCATTTGTGCGATCCACCCACGCCCGCGATTTGCGCATTAATGATCACGCTAGTGCTAAGCGAAGGACACTTTTGCAAATTCACACACCCTACACACACGCACACACACTCGCACTCCACGCGTCACTGAATGTCGGTCTCCTACGTGGATGACATCTCCGATGGCAGCGGATTCTTCATCCTCTTCAAACTCCTTGCTCGGTGAGTTGATCAACTCAAAAATGCATCTTCCCGCTACTTTCAACCAACCCCCTTCTCCCTGCCGGTGTCAAGGGCTAGCAAGTTACAAGGGTCTGTCCCTTTCTAGGGCAACTATGTGTACTGTTAGGTATTAGCTCTTGAACACAGGTTAACCCCCCCCCTGAATGAGTCCGTTGTTATTCTTCCGCTCAGGATGTCATGCTGTTAGGTAATTAGAAAGATTGCCTACCAATAAGCGGGAAGGACTGCTGAGACTGTAGTGTTTATTTTCAGTTTATTGATTGTCGTTAACCAACTCCGGACAGGGAAACATGATCTTTCCGCCTTAAGCTTGGCGCTCTACCCTTTGGCTCACAGGCACACGTTCTGTCGACGGTGCGCCGATCTTGTTCGGTGGCTGATTGACATCATTTCACCTTAGTTTCGAATGTCCCTCGTGAGATTGGGTGTGTTTCGAGAAAATGACACTGATTAATCTAAACAAAGTTGTGATTGAAATAACTGTCCGGCGTTTTGTCTCGCACGGGTAGTCGCGGCAAGCAAACCCTGACTCCTTCCAGTTCTACTGTGGAATAACCACGTAATGCCCATTCTACAAAAAAGTAGTACTACAAATAGTATGAAATCCATATAGTAAAGGCATTATACCGTACTCCCGACGTAGATACTTGCTAAAAGTCCAGACACGTGTTTTGCCGATATTATGCCGCTGTGTGACACAGCTGCGCGGGGTTCGGCTCTTCAGTGGGACCCCCAGTGTTATCTAGCGGTTTCTGGTATATGAACTCCAGTGAATAATCAGGTGAATAATTTCAGAAATTAATCAGTGCAGGACTTGGAGTTAAATCTCCGGGACATGACTTTTTAGGGTCAGAATCGAAATTTCAATGAACATTTTAGTCGAAGACAATCAACTACTGTGGAATAACCACGTAATGCCCACTCTACAAACAAGCAGTACTACGAGTAGTATGAAATCCATATAGTAAAGGTATTATACCGTACTCCCGACGTAGATACTTGTTAAAAGCCCAAACAAGTAGCAGATTTAACTCCAAGTCCTGCACTGAGTAATTTCTGAAATTATTCGCTAGATTATTCACTGGAGTTCATATACCAGAAACCGCTAGAGAACGCTGGGGGTCCCACTGAAGAGCCGAACCCCGCGCAGCTGTGTCACACAGCGGCAGAATATCGGCGAAACACGTGTCTGGGCTTTCAGCAAGTATCTAGGTCGGGAGTACGGTATAATACCTTTACTATATGAATTTCATACTACTCGTAGTACTACTTGTTTGTAGAATGGACATTACGTGGTTATTACAGAGTAGTTGATTATCTTCGACTCGAATGTTCATTGACATTTCAGTTCTGACCCTAAAAAGTCATGTTCCCGATGAAGAGACGAGATCACCTATTCCAGGTGGCTATACACACACTGGACACTGGACGCAAATTTGTATAAGAGAACACTCGCATTGTTGGCGCCTGCCCAATAAGGAAAGGCCGCGAATTCCTGGATGCAATGCACTCAGATGAGGCATGCATCAATCGGCATATCGATTTAGATGTCACATATAAAATGGAGGCGAGCGCAGCCAATGCCGAGGGGATGACAAAAAGCCATTGACGCGCATTGGCGCAGGTTTCGGTCAACCATATAATCACTTGTTCGACCTGGTTAAATAGTGAACTGTTTTTGTACATAACCCAAAAGTCTGACGACGAGCCAGACTCAAAAATTTACGCATTAAAGATTATTCTCTTCCCAAAGAATCTTACTTATTTTCAATTGAATTTCTTGGGATGCCCGTTTCCCAGCATATGTATATATATATATAACTTCTCGAACTCTGTTAGTAATTCACCATCTTCCAGTTAGGACTAAATTCAAACTGGTCAATCGCGACTTGGGGACGCGCAGTTAGCCAACAATGGCTCTCATTTTCTTTCAAGGTCATGAATACTTAAGGAAACTACCGAAATTAATAGGCGAAAATTCAACCATAAAGTAAAATGTCAGAAAACTAAGAGGCCTTCTGCAGCTCTATCCAGCGATCGAGACTGCCTGTTTTCTGAGCGGAATGTCTTCGTGAGCACGGCTCTCAATATGAGGAGTGTGCATGTCCTGCGCAGAGATCTTCGATGCAGTCTGTGGGGGCTATACCCCGCCCCCATGTCGCTGTTGTATGCGTCTTCTGCCTCTCTTGTTGGGTGGTCCCTACAATCTAATGCCTTGATTGCTACTTGTCAAGTAGATTCGCAAAACCAGGCAGGGCGCAGACATATCGGTATGATGATTGGCTGAGCGATCGCGTGGCTGCCAAGCTTCTTGCAACTGTTTTATGTGTCATCATTACCGCTACCCCCGCCCCAATGATGTCATTAGCGAAGGCGTGCCAGTGGTAAGCGTGGTATATTCAGCTGGTGTTAGTACATCCGCGTTCTTGTCCGGCAGGCAGCTTCATTGACATTGTTGTTCGCTCAGAAGACGAAGATGCGATCATTGGAACAAGAAATTTATTGGCCTGACCTTTCGGATTCTCACTCGAATCTATCATCAGAGACAGCCGCAGATAAGACTAATGGTGGCACAAGGAGCGCAGTATTTATAACACGTGGCTGCCGTGGGACAATCTGCGTACTGCAATTAGCAGCTCTCGCAATCACCGCCGGGGTCGTAAGTGATGCGATGGTGGCTTGTCAGTCCGCGTCCGAGTCGTTAATGGCCATGATTTCGTCATCCGTTTTGGATGCCGGCGTGATGATTGCTCGGCAAATTGGCTCACTGTCACTGGGATAACTGATCGCCCTCGCCCAGCGATTAGCCGCTGCAGAATAAACCGCACAACACTTGAGCACGTCTGACTGACATCACGCACTATAGGCACGCATTAGGCACCTCTAAGGTAAGTGAGAAGTGTGTTCTTTCGCTCCATGTGCTGTCATGTGACTCACGTGAGACCCGGGCAGCCCGCTCACACTTTGTGAAGTTCTAGTGCGTTGTACGAGGGTCAGGTCGTGTGCGTAGTACGCGTAAACGGGCCGTTTTAGCTCTTGACTGACCTACGCGGACAGTTGACTGGCGTACGGGAGAAAGTAGAGAGGGTGAGGTCGACTCCGGGGACCTCAGCCTATGACATTTCCGCGCATTCCTCACTATGATCCACCTGTGGCGGCCAGCCACCATGACCGGTCTGGCTTTATTGTTAAAGACCTCGCTGCCTCAAGGTCATTTACCCCTTGCAGCGAGCCGTCCCAGACGAGCTGGCCTGAAGCCACTTGACCGACTCCAGCTCGGACACAATTGCGCCCACACAGCGTCGCGGCTACCCATGCGCCACTCCCTGCAACCAGCAAAACAAGCCCCTGGGACACTCCACCCCTCGGCAAATGCAACACCCACTGACCGGCCACCACTTGAGCTTGGCCCAAGAGCCTACAAAAGTGGCTGCCACCCCTGTCCGAGGGACTCTCAGGCATGACTGGACGCAGTCAACATCAGCCCTGGCTGCGCCAGTGGCCACTGCTGCCTGAGAGAACAACTCCGGTTGTCTGTGCACATTAAACCCCTCATTCTGCTTCCTTCTGTCTTTTCCTTACAACTTAGGATTCGACCTGGTGGCTGTAGCGCTCGGAGCACTTACTCTCACTGCTGTGCCGCTACACATCTGGCGCGCTTGAAACTACCAAGATGCGAGGGATATTGTGACTTTGGAGGTTGCCAACCGATGGTACTACTCAGACCTCGCAGACAGCTCAGTGTACGCTTGCGTGGAGTGGCCGACTGATGGACTGGGTGTCAAGCTCAATGGTTCCTCTCCCCAGCCAAGGCCTCCATGACACTCTACCACACGTGGGATCCAACCACTCGTCCCCTTTGTGTGACGTCCTGTTACGCTGACGGTCAGGTGGTGTGAAAAAAGAGAGCAGACGAACTGTCTAGCTCTGCCAGTCACTGTGTCCAACTCCCGCGTTAGATGACTGGCCAGCTCGGTCTGTTGACTAGTATCTGGGAGGAGGAAAAGAGGGTGAGATCAACTCTGGAGACGCTGTCTCCACGGCACTCAGCGCCTGGCAGTTCGACCGTCGTTACCGACGATGTCCACCGTCTGCTTCACAGCAAGGTGAAGCAGCCGCGATGACTGGCACGTGAATTAGTTTATAGTGGTAGTGGACTTTCGCAGCATCTACCGCAATCTCTCCTCCCCAGTCCCCATCTTTGCCCGTGTTCAAGACTGAGTCAAGAAGACCGGAGGCGGAGGAGGACGCAGGTGGATGGTACGGTCGAGCCCGCACTTTGGCGCTCCACTCCCCACCCTCTGGTCCACAATATACACTTGACCAGGATTTTTCACCAATAATGACAACAACACCCCCAACAGGGGTCAGAAGGACGAAGATGATGATTGGGAAGTCCCACTATGTTGGGCTCGAGCCGCCATTTGTTGTTTTGGTGAAACTCTGGTCCTTTGTACGCGGGATGGGCGTTTGCGGCACGTGCCACTGTGATTTTCTCGACTGTTTTAACGCCCCATCCCACTAGGGTCAGCGAAGGTAGGGTGCAGTAGATGCCGCGCAAGTCCGTCGCTACTTGAAACTAATTCTTGCGCGAGGCACCGTCCCTGCGCGCACACTGGTATGGGGCACACGACAGATATCGACGTCGAAATTGGCCAAACAATCATATATATGTTCGCATGGAGTGGGCGCAGTCCGATAAAAGTCTCCCCTGAGTCATTCTGGTCCTGTTCTGTTCCAGCGTTGCCCTTTGTATGGGGAGTCAAAGTCAAAATATCCGATCACTCTAAGGCATTATCGTCACCAAAGATGGGGAAAATGACCCTGCCTATAGTGCTCCTCCGAACTGCTTTATTTCAGTAAAAGCGCGTCTGTTTATATAACAGGACTTACGCGCGACAAATTTGTAATTCGTTTGTATTTTTTCCCTCTAGGTGGAAGGGGAGCCTCTACAAGCTTGTATGGATAGATCTTACAATGTATCTGGCTATTTACTACTTATTAAACTTAATTTACCGTTTTGCTCTGAACTCCGAGCAGAAAGAGTAAGTCTGACTTCATTTACCCTGAAGTCTTACTTTGAAGCTGACTCTTTTCAATTTTTCTCATCGTGGGGCCCGTAAGAGGCGGACTTTTTAAGGCGATACTTTTGAATTCACCCAAAACTGTCTGACGGTTTTGGAACTAAGACGTCAAAACTTGACCTTCTGAGTCCGGTCTGCCTGTATCCTGCAGACGAGGCCATCTGAAAAAAACTTAGAGTGCCAGCAATGACTTCCAGCTCGTTCATGAGACTTCATAAGATTTCCGATTTCGAGGAGACCTTGATTAGCTCGCTTCATTAAATGGGTCCGTGCCCCTGATACCAAGCCTTCTCCTTACAGTCCAAGTTCTGAGGTTAAATCGTGACACTAGATGTTATTGTGTACCATTACATTTTGATGAGACCTAGTGTCGTAATTTTATGAAAAATAAATCGCAAACAGTTTTCAATAAAATAGACGAAAACACTCACAGACCCATTGAACATTTGGTTTAGTTAAAACACGATTGACCGAATAAACTTGTAAAGTTATATCCTGAAGATTTGACTCGAAATTCAGATGACAGTCTACATTCCTTCTCATCATTAAAAGACTCTAATGGCACATTTAAGCGTCTATCTACTAACACCAAATTTTGTTGCTTCTCCAGAAAATACGAAGACGGTCTCGCTAGAAAAGCTAGACAAAAACAAAGCACACTCCTCCGGAGAGGTTATCTCCCATCTGGCTTTTGGTGCTGACAAAACATCCTCCGGTCTACCTGGAGACATTAGAAGGGGTTTTCTTATAACTCGGGAAATATCTTAAGTGCAATTCTTCTTTCCGATAAAAATTTGCACGTGTATATTTCCTCCCAACGCTCACTGGCTAAAGCCTGCAAATGGTTTGATGTCGATATAAAAACACGAAAGTTGTTTACTCCCTCCGAATCGTAGACTACTTGAAAAATGTTGGATTTGCCTTCACTTACATAGACTTATTTCAAACGATATGGTTAGATTTAAGGCCAGTTTACTTTCTCATCATATGTTAATACCCGGAGCTTTCTTTTTAAACAATCCTTGGTCGAGTATTCCAAACCAAAAAGCTAACCGGTACGCCCTAAAAGCGTCTTCGTTCTAATTCACCGTGAAGCGCACAGCCATTGACCTTGATACCTGCAGTTGATACGTTAACTCCTACAATTGTGATTGGCCAGATTAGAAAATACAGGCTCAGCGTCTTTGACCAATAAGACGCTGACGAAATCCACACAAATGGCACAGTCTACAGTGGATTCCAATCACAGGGACTCTTATCTAGTAGTCCTGCCTATGCTGTTACCGCCTCTTGTCAAATGTCATTGATTGGTTGTTGGTCGTAGCAGACTTTTTGGCACAACTGAGCTAACTGGATTGACCATGAATTCTTACTTTTATGGTGCCAAGTTAAATACGGTTCATTATAAACACGCATTGATTTTCGATAGACTGTCGGATAATAGTCCCCCTCCTCCTCCTCCTCCTCCCACTCCTTCATTATCGTCCTCCTCACCTCTCTTCCTCACCTTTTCTCCTCTTCTTCCTCGTCCTTATAACAACAGTCATGTTTTCATATTTCTCTGACTAAATTTGGACTGAGTCATTAGTATCCGACTGAAGCAGACCTGTCTATGCGTTTCAGGCTTTTCAAAATTATCGTGAATTACTGCGATGGCATTAGTGGTCAACTGCCCGTCTCCTTCGTTTTGGGCTTCTTTGTTTCCGGCGTGATTGGTCGATGGTTCCACACCTACATGTACATTCCGTGGCTTAATGCCGTTACTTACAGCGTTATGGTAAGTAAACAACAATCGTGCACTTTATTCGACGGCCATTTTACATCTGTTTCGTAAGGAACGGGTTCGTGGCAGATCCAACTGCTTCACTCATTCTCTCCTCTGAGAGCTCAACTGACTCTTTAAACATTTCGAAAGGAAGCTAGAACAAAACATACACATTATCGCACTCTGTGCGTTAATTCGTCACCGATGGTCCCACGTAGAAAAGTGGAGCACAGGGACTCATATAATAGTGGAGCTACATCAACAGGCGCTTTATGGGTTGGACAGATGGACTTAACGAAATCTGCGGAAGGCCTTGCGAAGACTTGCATTTTTGTCATATGTTTGTTTTATTACTTCGGTGAGGTACTGGGGCAGACCGCGCAGTCTTAACGATGCGAATTAAGAGCGCCTAAACGGGCGGGAAGCAGATAATCTGTGGTTATTTGTTAGTGATGGCTGGATTGGGTTTGATCGTATGCGGCTAACAAACTTAACCACAACATTAAGCCTAACCCAAACCTTAACCTCGACCCTCTCCCTAACACAACTATTTAAATCAACGCTAACCGTAAACCTAACCCTAACCGCAACTGTGACCTCAACACAACATGCTTACATAAAAGAAATAAGTAGGCATGTCCTGGGAATAAAGTCTGGTTGGGGCCACACGCACTATCCTTGCCGCCAATTTTATCCTAGAATCACTTTTACACTTAAAGCACACATTCATCTTATTGTCGTTTGTGACAAACCTTTCTGTAACAGCAGGGAAGCTGTGCAACCCGGGGTTGTTGCCAAGAAGCCCTTTCTTTAGTGGGCTATGCATACAAAAAAATGTCTCATCCAAACAATTAAATCTTACTGCGCTGTCGTCCGAGGAAGTACCAATTACGGCTGACCTAACCCCAAACTGGGACCCACTCAGTCGCGTGCAGACCCGACTGACTGATGCCGTCGAACTGAGACTAATGCTTACTTTGATACCGGATTTGCATTTTACAACAGGTGAAGTGAACTCAGGGAGCTGAACACATTCCGTTAAAAAGTGCCCCTCCTCCCCGCCAAAACCAAACTAACTTTCATTCATATTTTGGCAGATTTTGAATAATTCATACTGACCCAACTGTGAAAAACTCGGCGCCTCGGTGGGATTCGAACCCACGCAGTAAGGGGTAAGGCTTTAGTACAGCCAACGCTCTAACCACCTGAGCTACGAGGCCCTGCCGGACGACGCGAGTTTAATCACATTTGGGTCAAGTTACCCGCCCAACCTACTGAAACGTCTGGAATCCACCAAATCTGATACAGTAAGTTGACTGCCCAAACAGGATTTCCTAAGTAATTCACCTAGAATCCACCAGATGACTACTAGGCTCACGTAATTCATTGAATTATTCAAAATCTTCCAAAATATTAATGAATTACGTGAGCCTGGTAGTCATCTGTTGGATTCTAGGTGAATTACTTAGGAAATCCTGCTTGGGCAGTCAACTTACTGTATCAGATTTGGTGGATTCCAGACGTTTCAGTAGGTTGGGCGGGTAACTTGACCCAAATGTGATTAAACTCGCGTCGTCCGGCGGGGCCTCGTAGCTCAGGTGGTTAGAGCGTTGGCTGCGCTAAAGCCTTACCCCTTACTGCGTGGGTTCGAATCCCACCGAGGCGCCGAGTTTTTCACAGTTGGGTCAATATGAATCAAACTAACTTTATCGCGCTCTAGTTCACACTACTTCAGTCACTAGTTTTGCTGGTCTAGAGATTGGGAGCTTGAGATACAAGCCTGTCTGGCGAGCCATCGGAATGGGAAAGACTAGACAGTTCAAACATCAAGTTGTCCGTCCACTTTAGGTCGACAGAAGAACTTATGGGAAATGGGTTGGGTCTTGACGACAGGACTTGGGACTAGGAACAAATTCATGGAGGCGGTCAAAAATGCGACGCCGAAAGCGGGTACCTACAGTGAGTGATCGATCTCAGGAAATGTTCACCGAAATTCTGAAATGCGTTTTCGATCAGGAAGGATTACTTAGGTACGGTTACAGTATTGATTATCATGCGACATAATCCTATTATGCTTCGGACTCGCCAGGGTGTCGGCTTTCGAATACATTTTTTTGACCTCCTGTCGAAACCGCACTCGGTGAGAAATGAATACTTGAGTAACATGCATTTTTCCTATGGATTTTTGAGGGTCTTGCAAATTCAATTAAGTTTTACAGAAAACATGCATAAAAATATGCTTTCTTCAACTCGATCGGTAAAAAATCTCGTTGTCTTTACATTTTATAGCCGAAGAAGGGGTGTATTTAGGTTTTGAAAAAGTTTCTCAATGCCCGAATAATTTTGAGCTTTTAGCGATTTAGTCTACAAGGTGCTTACTTTTGGCCTAAGGAAAATCACATACTACGTAGAGTTCATAAAATATTGCGATGGATGCGGACTATGTTTTACATTTCATAAGAAGCATTGGCAAACGGACATGTGCGATTTTGTTTGAAGCGACATTACACGGTCTTAAAAATCGCATAATTAAAAACTTTTCAAAACCTTACTAGACCTCTTCTTCGGACATAAAATGTAAAGACAACATGATTCTCTACCGATCGAGTTGAAGAAAGCATATTTTTATGCATGTTTTTGTAAAATATATTTGAATTTGCAATACCACCGAAAATTCATAGGAAAAGTGCGCGCCAGTCTATTAACAAGTGCAATGATCTTCCCATTCAATACTCGGTGCTGAGACGTCGACTAGGCGGAGTAATTGGCCACGCGGGGAGCGTACTAGTGAACATTCTTCCGAACACCCCGGTCAGCGCGTCAGATGGTCGAACAATCATCATACCAACATCCAACGCACGTGATGAAATTGCAGCAATTAACGACACGAAGGTCGGCCATCACCCCACGTTCAACGATCCCTGATGAAGGAGGGGGGGGGGGGGGGCCGTGAATATTTATAGGTATGCTGTAGCATGGCTACTGCATCCTATAAATACTGCAGCCCCATATGCATGAATCACCCGTATCTGCTTTTGTCTCTGATGATGGATTCGAGCAGGAATCCGAAACGTCAGGCTAATAAAGCTCTTGTCCCAGCGATCGTATCTTCTTCTTCACTTGTCACGATGTCACACTTAACAGCAGTTGTTCCAACTTAATCCTCAGTCCAGACGACTGACTATTCTCCCTTAGTTGGCAGCTTTTCGAGTGGCTACATGCGTGCCCCTTCTACTACACGTTCTTAGATTATTCGCCGTCCTCAGTAAGCTTTGGTCACTAGTGCAGACGTTCTGATATAACAGCTGGAAAAACTGGAGTACTTCATTCATCAGAATTCCCCTGCGCAGTCTCGGACAACTTTACACGCCTCTCCCAACAACGGTGCGGTGGACTCAAACGCCTCTGTGTGTCCCATGTGAAAACCAGTCAATGTCAGTTTGACTATTTGATTGGATGTTCACCTAGTATGTGTGGACACTCATAGCTGACTGAAAATAGTTCTCTGTGGTGCCTAGACTTGAAAAATGCATCAAAATCGAATGAGTAAGATAAAACAGTCCCATTTAGGCCCTCTCTGTGGACTGGTAAGGGTGAGGTGGCATTAACGGATTTCGGGCACCCAGGTGTTGGTGTCGGCCGGCATGCCGAGCACCTCTGTTATGCTAAATCAGGCAAAATTACGACGGGGCACGGCTGACGGTCGCGTGAGAAAATAACTGTCTTCTGATGACATCGTTCGGGCACTCTCGTGCAGAGTGAAGCAACCACAACAACGCTCTAAGGACACGTCGAGAGCTTGTCTAAAGGACTTCAACTTGGCCGTGAACGCCCACGCAGGAACGGGAGGGATGACCTTCGAAACATGAAAAACAGCAAGTGTGAAAGGCTAAAGTTCCCCAGGCAAACACTACCAACGCTTTACTTCGCACAGCTTCCATCCTACGGCATCGTCACTTGGGCCGCTCCTTTCACATGTCATAGCACTCTGCGTTCCGATCCCAGTTCCCCTGGATGAACATCATAGGGCCCATCTCAGCGAGACTGTCGTGAGGATTCAAAGGGCACCACCACCACCACCACCACCACCACCACCACCACCACCACCACCACCTCATCCATTCTGCAGAGAATACACTTCTATCCCTTCTGACGTTTAATTTTTACTCTTCCTATCCGGGACCGGATCTGAAGGTTGTAGTGGCAAGGGTCTGACCATGGCGCGACTGGAAAAACAACTCCTGGAGTCCCAATAAAAACTCGTCACGTACGCCTGCCCTGCTCACGGCGTTGCAGCAGGTCCGGTCACTGAATGAGTCTGTTCTCTCGCGTTAAAAGGCCTTTCTTCATTTAAGTTTACACATTTCCACTCTTGAAACCACCGCAGGACACATTGCGGTCATGCGCGCACATACCAGGGCCATTCGTCTCCCACACATCAACCCTGCCGTGATTTTTGCCAACGCCATTTTTAACAGGCGAATCGTGATGTTTGTTTATTTTTATGCCCGCGGTAGGCAGAGGTTCTGCGCTCGAATTGATTTGAACGCACCATTGGTGAATGCGTGGGAGAAGATAAAGCGCGGACGATCCAACTTGAACTCAAACGGACTTTGAAGTACCCACGACAGGCTAACAGGCGTAGTCTGCCAAAATCGTGGAGATAACCCGGTTCAGGCTTTAATGACTCTAGAGAAGATGAGCAAACGATCTCTGGAATAGCGGCTGTATTAGTCAGAGCTTTCGGTCTCGTACAGGAGGCCATCGTCAGAGACGGAGAATGCGGCATCAAATGAAAAGTTTTTGTAGTCAAGCCATGATGTGGGGGAGATATGAGTGCAGAGGGCGGTATTCGCGATAAGCTGAGTCCCACGCCGTGTCACGGCGGCGTGACTGCGTGTACCCTTGGCTGGAAATTGGGTCGCGCCCCTTGACCGCGGGAACGGAGCGCGTGATATCAGGGGTTATGTCAACGTGCCTGTTGATAGAGTTGGCGTCAGACACCCAGGCCTCCAACAGTTCTCGCCCTGTCTTATTGCTGGCGCGCGCTACTATTCACGTGCTCGCGAAGTTGAATTCGTGGCTTTCCTCCAAGGTGTGAATGGACACTTGAGACAATGGGTCGCCTCTCCGGACCGCCCGTTTATGCTTCGTTAGTCGTGAGCTAAGTCGTCGTCCGGTCTGTCCTCTGTAGTGGCGAGGGCAGTCCCGATATGGGATATGATAAACGACACCCGATTGTTCTTCCACGTCTAGTCGGTCCTTCACTTGCATGATTTTGTTGCTCATGGTCGCTGTCGGACGGTGAGCGATACCCACGCCGAGCTCTCCAGCGATACATTCCATCGCTTCGGACACGTTCTTTATATATGGTAGAGGGTGCCAGGGTGTTGGCGGCTCTCCTCTGTTGGTTCGCCGTGGGTGCGTGCGGAGGCAGCGGCTGACGAAGCTGTTCCGGTATCGTTTCCTTGTCAGTTGGTGCCGAAGATGCCGCAGTTCTCGTACTCGTCCCTCTGGCTCACTGCAGTGAGTTTTCACCCTTTGGAAGAGTGTCCTAACACAGCTGCGTTTATGCGCCATTGGATGGTTACTATGGTAGTTGAGAATCTGAGTCGTGTTCGTCGCCCTTCTGTACACCGTGGTGCTGAGTTTGCCCTTAGGTGACGATAACGTCAAGGAAAAGCAGCTGTTCGGCATGCTCTTCATCCCTTGGCTCCTTCTTACTGGATAGTCTTACCCGCGGAGATTCTTGGCCTTCTAATGAGGTCTGGTATATGTGGATTTAGGAGTCTGGTTGAGTGTGACGTGCGCAGAAGGGCCGTCTAACTTTGTCAGCCACTGCGACCAAACCAACTTCTTGACGCTACCATGCCATCAAACGGGGTGGACGTGGATGCAGAGAGTGAAGTAGATGCCACTTAAGTACGATCCACAATAGACAAATTCACGTCTTGTGGAACGGTGGTGAGCGACAGTCAGTCTATCGGTTGGCAGCTCGGAGAGCTGAATGCGCGGATGCTCACGTACTCCCGAGGGCGATGATCACGTGATTACCCGATGTGATGTCCATGTAGGCTCGGGAGTAAGGGAGAGTCGCGCGGGATTCGTCCAACACTCTCCACCCTTGTAACGACCTTACCCGGGGCGCCTGCTGCAACACTGCGACTCTCGTGTCGACCAGTGGAAATCTGTTTCTTGGTCAATCCTAGCTATCCAGACCGGCCAATCAACTTCCAGATCGACTGAAATATGCCACTGCTCAAGGCGCTGTAGCGCCTGCCCCAGCGGTACTCGAATGATCGCTCTGGCGACGCCAGCAGTGTGTCCCCGTCCGGTTGCCAATCTCTTCCAGCCTACTCTCCATTTAGTCTGTACAGAACACAATGTGGGCAGTATGTTGTTACCGACAAAGACAAGGGAGACTGGAATGGTCATTTCTGGCTTATAAGCCGTCGTCAGTCAGTACTACCCAACCCCGAAGTGTGGAGCACCCGAGGCTCGAACTCGGGACCTGTTAGTTAGAAGTCCACACCTCTAACCACTGGGCCATGAGTCCGTTGACGGCTAATGAGCCAGAAATGGCCATTCCAGTCTCCCTTGTCTTTGTCAGTAATGCCCTTCTGCCTATAGCATGCGCCGCTGTGCGGCTACTGGTTGGGTTTGAGAGAGAGAGAGCCCGTCAGGCATAACGGAACGAGTGAGTTCCGTAAGAACGATTGGTGAGCGTCCCTTACCTTTGTATATTTAGTCTGTTCAGAACACAACGTTCCGACAGGGCAACGGGATCGCGACCCAGTGGTTAAAGGCGTGGACTCCTAACTAACAGGTCGCGAGCTCGGGCTCCGGGTGTTCCACACTTCGGGGTTGGGTATGACTGGCTGACGACGGCTAATAAGCCAGAAATGACCATTCCAATCTCCCTTGTCTTCGTCGGTAATGCCATTCTGCCTATATATCATGCGCCGCTGTGCGGCTGCTGGTTGGGCTCGGGAGAGAGCCCGTAGGGCACAACGGAACGAGTGAGTTCCGCATGAACGATCGCTGAGCGTCCCCTGCCAGAACACAATGTTCTCTCTACTGTCAGAGTCGCTGTGGCTAGGATCTCTTCACGGCCTTTGCTGTCGCGACACCCTCGCTCATCGAGTCCCACTGGCAATACTGACTTACTTCGACCACAGAGACTCGCTGCGGTGGATGACCAGAGTTTAGTCCCGTCTCTTGCGCTCCAAGCGCACATTCTGCGCAACTTGAGTTAGAGGTAACGACGCCATCTAGTTTGGGCTATCCTAGTGCCTCCAATCTCAACCACCTTTTACATCCTTAGAAGGAAGGTCCTCCTGGTTCGTTAACACTTTTTAGCCCTTGTATTTGAACTCTCACCGGTCTCTCCAAAAGGCCAATAAGGCACCTATGCTGTCTGTGATGGTGTTTTTCCTTACTAACCTATTCTGCGTACGCTTAAGTGGCTCTTATTTGCTTACCTGTACCTGTTCCATAGTCAGCTGTCAACTGCGCCGATCCCAGGGTTTCTCGTAGGATCCGCCTCTCAGTCATGCGTTATCTCAACCTGGCCTGGATCCTGTCACTGAGGCGTGTCAGTGATCGCGTCGCCGAGCGTTTCAGCCAGCGAAGCGAGTCATCGAGTGGCCCTGCAAAGGGCGACGACTACTGTGTCAATCGGGGACGGAACGATCTCTGGTCAGTATCCCTGGTAAGCCAGTACCATCCTTTTCCGCACAGTTGGACGCACGTTGAGTGGGCCTTGTTGACTTAAAAGGTCAGCGGACGGATTCATGCAGCTATTTTATGTGCAATGGCACCAAGGCTTGTTTTTCTAAGGTACGTCGTGGTGGTGCTTTCGAAATAAGGAATATATTTTATTGGTTGATGTGTTTCCACTCATCAAAGGCGGCTATAAGGGGCAGGCCGTACACTGTACCGACTTCACTCTGTCTTTCCGCGTCCAATTTGTTCGAATACTGACACTTTCAGCGTCGATTTCAGATATTTCCACCGTTCGATCCACAGCAGATCGAGAGCAGAGGCAGTGGCCGGCGCGTAAATTAGTTTTACTGATAGCAGACTTGCACCCATCTACCGCACTCTCTCCTCACCCCCACCTGGGCTCGGTGTCAAGGTATAATAAAGAAGACCGAAAGTGGGAGAGGACATAGCCGGCTGACAGGACCGGATCGGCCCCTAGGCATACCGCCACACCCGGTTCGTATCTGACGAGGTGCCATAAAGAAGAAACCACACTAAGAAGGAGTCATTGCAGCCTGACTCTCAGTCCACCAGTCGGCCAATTCACGCAAATACCCACCGGGCTGACTGCGAGGTTTGAGTTATCATCGGTTGACAATGTTTCAAGCCACGGCTCTAAGCGCAGCGTAATAGCTTCAAGCGCATCAGATTATTTATAACGAGGAAAGTGCGTTGAGACCGTCGAACTCACTCTCTCTTCCCACTTCTAGGCACTGGTCAACCAACCTAGTCGATCGTTCGTCAGACGTAGGGAGCGGGTGCAGTGAATAGCATTGGCCGCACGCCACGTGCACGACCTGGCTCCCAAAACGCACACACTAGGCTCGTTCGAATACTAAGGTCAAGATGGCCATAGGTGGGTCTGGAAGCAATTGGCAGATCAGGCCTTTTTGTCTAACCCAGACACGTTTGTTGCTTTTTTTTACTAAATCGTATGACAATAACAACATCGTTGGGTTGGTTCGTCGGTTAAGTCGCCTGCCTGGGTTTCTTTGCTGTGTTTAACCCTACTTCTCTTCTAATCCTCCAAAAGCACCTCAGTATGGTTTCTTCCTCGAAATTTACACAATAAGTTGTATTTTCCCGAAGAATCTTATCTTCGAATGCCCGTTTTTCAGTATGTATAAATATCCACTCCGGAATAAGTGCACATCAGTCTATGAGCTTCCAAAGCATACAAGCTTCGTGTGGACGACAGGGGTCATGAACAGGCAACCAGGTAGCAGACCAGAGTCGGCAGAGCTATGATGGAAGAAGGGAAGACGACAGATTTTGCGAATAGATTGCTACAGAACGGTTTCGAGGTTTGGGAAATTTAAAAATGTTTACTTCGTAAATTTTCGACTCTGGTTCCCCAGGCCGTCGTCAGACGTGCAGCAAGTCTGAAAAACACTTAAAATGTAAACACATCTAAAAATAGGTATTGCTTTGTCATTGCCGCCAATGGTTCGATGCTGTGGGCTGGCATGTTTTGATTGACAGTACTTGAAACTCGAGTATATGCCGTCTAGATCAACGTGCCGACTGATGCATAAATCACCCTGAAATCCTTGGCCTTTCGTTTATGGACAAAAACCGACAATGCAAGTTTTATCCCAAGCAACTTTGTCTCTAGTTTCAGGTGTATAAGTGCGACTTGAGATGAGTCATCACACCTCTTTACCTCCACGTAGGCGTGTTGGGGCCGATTTTCCAGTTTGACCGCAGTCTACTGCATCGAAGATGACACATGGAATCTTTTAGACTACTTATTTTTTTATCCAGATAGTTAAATCTGCCCTTAGGCTGTATAATCTAGTCGTTGGTTTGTGCGCCACTTGTATTGGCTGCTTCCTCAGGTGTCGTTCAACGGGTTTGGGCTCATTTTGAGCACAAATAAGTGTTTGCCAGTTTGGTGGTTTAGACCGAAACAACCCAGTTCCTCATCTTTGTCTTTTGATTTTTGATGTCGCATTCATCGGCGTACAAAAAATCCAGAATAGCCATTTCAGGAAAACAGACAGAATAAAAATAATTAAATTCTTTTCGATAACCCTCGTTCTCAGGGCAGTGTGTCTTTGCTCAACTAAGTGAGCTGTTAACAGCACTCCGTTTGTGAGCGATAGAGTGTTTGCTCTCGCAATACAATTTGTGACAAGTTGTCT